>JANIWX010000157.1:0-10603 GCA_030705205.1 Huiozyma sinensis
AGGGGGGGCGCGGGGAAACAGGAGAAGAAAAGAAGGGGAAGAGACGAAGGCGGGGAGGGCGTATTCGGGCATTTTCGGGCAGAGAAACGCCGCAGGACTGCAACCCCCCCCCCATGGCACTTTGTTTTTTTCCCGCAGGAGAGTGCCAAAACGGAAAGAAAAATACGTGAAGGCCATTATTTTGTTTCTTTTTTTTTTCGGCGTTGTAAAATACGCATTTTAACGTGGGGTTGGTTTTTCTTTCTTTCTTTCTTTCTTTCTTTTTTCTTTAAGATCCGGAACGTCAAAGAGTCGGAAAATACCGTAACTGAGGAGGAGGGGGGCAGGTTAATTAGCGGAAGTGAAGGGAAAAAAAACATGCGGGAATACTCCTACGTGGATCTATCATTTATCTTGAACCCCAGTTGTCCAGGTTATATAAGGAAGGTTGTCTTCCCCAATGTTATTTCACTTTCGAATAATTCTTCCGGAAGATTTTATTATGTACTCGTTTATTATTCGTTTTTAGGCTATACTGTAGCTTTTAGTTGTAGTCAGCGTAACAGCTTACCGGGTTGCATCGATCGAACACACACTCTTTTTTTTTTTCTTTTTTTCCAAAGTTCCCCGTCCTTGCATAAATATGTTATCCAGTATTCCAATAGTGAACGTGAACAAATCCATGCATCCGCTCTTGCTACCAAGCATCAACGTTTTTCTTTTGAAGGACTCTCAAAATGGTAGACAGCAACAACAACAACAACAACAACAACAACAACAACATTTAGCGCCGCTGAGCTCGCTAGACAAAAGAGAAGACCCATTTATAACGTCACTCAATGACAGTTACAATAATAATTATACTACGCACAGTAATGGTCTGAAAACAGAAAAGGTTTTGGATCGCGCAAGGAATTCTTCTATTCAGTCCATTTCAGAAAGTGAGGACATCAGCAGTCAGAGTTCCAATTCGGGTTTCGCTTCACCTATCCCACAGTCTACCGACTCAGAACAGTATTTCAAGGGGAAGAAAAGACAAAGGATGGGGCCCAGTTGCAACGTATGCAGGTCCAAGAAAGTCAGGTGTGATGCTAAAGTGGAGGTTCTCTTCAGAGACTCGGCAATTATGCACATGCTTTCCGATAAGCTGATTCATCAAGTGTCCCTAGAGGAGGCAAGGGAGCTTGCACTTCAGTTCCCGAAACAATTCAAGATACCAACTGAGTTGTACGAGAGGGGGAACGACGTTAAGCTGATGAAACATCTGGATAAGTTGCTACTGTTCTTCCCCTGTTCGTCGTGCACGAGGTTGGCTCATAAGAAACACATCAATACGGATAAAGAACATTTTTGTCGCTTCTCAAAGGGGTTGACCAGATCTGACACCAATATCTTCAGAAGAATATTCAAAAAGACGCGGAAGGACATCATGGATATGAACGTCCAAGACTATAAGGATTGTGGGTTTTGATCAGGACATTTTGAGGCACCAGTCTCTTTTCGTGTACGGGAAAGAGACTTGCATTTGTATCTATATGTACCCTGTATTGTATTTAAAGAATTTAATGAAGCATGAAACGTTACTCTAAGCAGGAGAAGAAAGGCCCTCTTTTTATCATGTTTTTTTTTTTGGTTCCTTTCAAATGTGTGTACGAACATACTTACCTTCTATATTACAGAAAAAAAAATGCTTATGTGCAAATATCTAAGTTCTTATTTTGGTTCAACGTTGTAGCGTAGTTTGATACCCATGGCCGTCAGCTCCGAGTCTAGATATTTCAGAACAAACGGCACAGCAATCGTCGTGGTGTTATTACCTCCAACAAATTTATGGCCTTGACCATCCTCCCATATCTGAGAATCGTCGATGAAAATGGTCTCCTCCCCACCATACTGAGATAGCATTTTCTTGGCATCATCAAACTTAACGGCACAACGACGACAGCACACAGTGGAGGGCGCACCAATCCTTGGAACTGTTTGTTGAGTGGTCAAGATAGAACCACACTCGCGACAAACGGGCGTCTGGGTGTAATCAGAACAGTTCAACAGACGGTCCTGTAGCAAGAACGAAGTACCGTGACCAATCAAGGCGTCTCTTTCCATCTCACCAACACGGATACCACCGTGCCTCTTTCTACCTTTAACCGGTTGCATCGTCAGACTGTTCACAGGACCTGTTGAACGGACTTGGAACTTATCGTTAACCATGTGACGTAACCTTTGATAATAAACCACACCAACATAAATGTCAACCCTCAACTCCTCTCCTGTAGCACCAGAATACATTGGTTCGTTACCGTGGTAGTTGTAACCAGCTTTTGCAAGTTGCTCCCCAAAATAATCGGCTGGAGTATCGTCTTCATTGAATATCCATGGAGTCGCGTCCTGAGCAATACCATGCAAAGCCCCAGCTTTACCAGCAAGAGACTCTACAAACATACCAATAGTCATACGAGATGGGAAAGCATGAGGGTTGATAATGACGTCTGGTTGAATACCGGTTTCGCTGAATGGCATATCAACAGTGGGCCATTTTCTCGAACAAACACCCTTTTGACCATGCCGAGATGAAAACTTGTCACCAATTTGAGGAGTTCTTCTGATACGGTATTTGATACTCACCGTTTGCAACTCTTGGAATTTATTGGATTCATCTCCGATTAGGTTTACTTCCTCGATATAACCAGGCTCAGAAGAATGATAAGTTTTGATTTTCGTCTTGTTTACTACATCATCAAAGTAGGCACAGATAGGGTCGCCCTCTTCAACGTAAGTACCGATGTGGGGGAGCCCATCATCATCCAGTTTGTTTAACCATTCCTTTGGCCAGTCGTCACTACCGAAACCGAAATGTTGCGACACGGGGTCACCACGGTTTCTGTTTAGCGAAAGATCTATCTTTTCAACCTTGTACATTGTACCGTATCCGAATCCTCTCTCGTCGGCAGACTTGTTGATAATCATGGCGTCGTCCATATCGTAACCAGTATACGAAATGACCGCCACAACAGCATTGGTACCGTTGGGGAAATTGTCCATACCATAGTCATCATATAAATTGGCCTTGACAATAGGTGTCTGACCCGATTGGAGTCTGTACAGCTTATTGTCGGAACGATGGCATAACGCAACACCTGGCGTACCCATTGTTTGCTTACCCATTTGACACTGGTACATATTTCTTGGGGACTGGTTGAAATCTGAAAATGGAGTCAAGTTGGCCAAAATCGAAAGGATGTTAGTTGGGGTGAATTCCACATGAGAATGAGTGTTGTTTTGAATCTCTTGTTGAGTGACAGCGATGTTCATGTAAACCTGTTCGAATGGACCGACTATGTCCTCCTTATCTAGAGGTAGGTAACGAACTGGACGCATCATTCTGGAATGCCCAGCAAACAAGTACAATCCCGGGTATTGACCCTTGGTGGATGGTGGGACGTAACCAATTTCTAGATCCAATGGTAACCCATCGGTTTTACCTTCGACCTTCAAAAATCTCAAGGTGTCGGCGATGATTTTACCTTGTACGTGTGACGTCCAACCAATAATTCTACCGTCCAACTGGACACAGCATAAGGATGGGCCTGCGGCAAACGTATGAGATGCAGGAGAGACACCTAGGGAGTACAACAAACTAGGAACTTTTGTAACATCAGATTGTGTGGTCGAAATACTACACTTATGGGCGAAATGGTTTAGAAGACCACACGGAGAACCATCCGGCGTATGCACCGGGCAAAGGAACCCCCATGATTCTGGCAACAGCTTTCTGACCGTTGTAGTTTTAAGTTGGGCAAAGAATGAACCTCTATGCACCATTCTGAAATGGGAAATGAAACGATAAAAGTTAATTTTCTCAGCAACAACAGTGTAACCAGAAACTTGTTGTAAATCGAGACCAGACTGAGACACTAGATTACCCGTTGACAAGAAGTATTGCAATTTGGAACCAATATTCTCATTTACTCTCATCAAAACTCTTGACATGTACTTGCGATCTTTGAAATTGATAGCCATGCCTCTGTTTATGTCCGCTCTAATTTGAGCAATTATATTCTGCAGGTATTCGTCAATCTTTTCTTTGATTATCATCCCGTATAAGAACCCCCCTAGTAAAACTTCTTGATGTTGGGTAGCATCTGGATTATCCGGGGAGCACTCACCAGCAACAAGGGAGTAAAGCTTTCTAATCATAAAAAGTAGAAGCTTTGATTTGTCTTCATTGTTACCGTTACCAAGGTGGACCAATACAATGCGGTTAAGCACCTCCTGGCCAACTTCGTAGTCAGTCTTATCAGCAGACGCTTGGAAGACGAAACGGAACTTGTCACCCAAGTATTGTAGGACCTGCGTCCGGTTCTGTAAAGTTGGGTACCTCTTCTTAAAGCCACGCAATAGCAATTCGAGACGATCAGTCAAAAAGGAATTGGACAAGTCAGAGCCAACAATACCGTCAAAAATCTCCCTATCACTAGTGTCGCAAAGAGCTTTCAGGATCATAACGGCGGGGATCAGGTATTCGTTCTTTCTCCAAGAAAATCTGAAGGTGACCTGACCATCATTTAAATAATGTAAGACATTCGTCTGAGATGTTTGATCAGGCCTTACAGCTCTAATTTGAATACCGAAGGCAGAATATGACGCACCTCTATTGGTGAAAGACGGTCTTATGATGGCCATAGGATGGTTTCTACGTTGGACAATCAGCATTCTGATCAGTTTTTCGATACCGTTCACAATAAAGTAACCACCTACTTCATCTGACTCTTCCTTTTGTTGAACCAGATCGTAAGGCGATAATTTATTCAAATGGCATCTATTACTTTGGAGCATGACTGGTAAACCACCACAATCTCTGACTTCGCTGAACTCATCTTCGCCGTTGTTGACAGACCACTTGAGCTTTAACAGTAATTTCCCCTTGTAAGAGGTCAATCTCTGTCTAGCTTCAGTTGGAAAGACTTTTCTTTCAACAGCAGATGAAACGCCATCGTTCGATGTAGGCTTGGCAATGGAAACCTGCTCAACACTGATGGCAAGCTTGTTACCTAAATAGCCGTCATTGACCGCATCTTCATCACTCCCGACTTTACCATCAAAAATAACCTTCTCATGTATATCTCTAACACCGGCATTTAGTAAGCCTCCATTGGGGCCTTCTGTTAGAGCATTGAAAGAGCCTACGTGAGGTTCAACGGCCTCTTTCAGTAGTGGGTATGCTGTTTTATCCTTTGGTGGATTTATGAAGCGGGATTCCCTTTCTACGGTTCTGAAATGAGCAGATCTCAAACCGACTTTCTGTTTGGAAACTTTGCTCATCTTGATTACCCCTGGTAGACCTCAAGAGCGCCTCACTTTGCTGGTCAATTGACAATGTTGGGAGTTAAAAGAGTGAGAAGAGATCTGTAAAAAAAAGTTTTTTGAGATGAGCTAAAAAATTTTTCATCAAAATTTTTCAGTTCCGTAAATTATGATCAAAGGCATCGCAAATTGTGTTCGATTTTGCGCGCGTGCGTTTTTATGTGTCAAAAATTTAAGTAGAGAGGTCCCTGTCTTCACCATTTAGCGCAGGGGGGTTAAGCCAGTGCATATCATTGACGCCTTTCAAAATTTTCGTGCAGTTTAGGACAACATTGTCTAATGGCGGTTTGTCGTGGAGACTATTGTAGAGATTGATTAATTATTTTCCTTTTAGAATCTCCATAAAGTTCATTATGCAGTCTTTCTGAAAATGATGAAGAAAAATGATACAGCTGTAACTTGACCCATCTAGGACTGTTATATTACGTATGAGATTGTCGTTGATGGTATAATCTCATTAAGTAACCCTTTGGCAGCGAGCCGGACCAAACTTCACTGCTTGCTTTTAAGTGACCCTTCCACAAATTTTCTTACCTGCATGTTGATTCAAAGATACAGTGCTAACAATTGTAAGCTGACATCAAAATCTCCAACCATAGCGTCTTAGCTTCATTGATGTATTTTTGACAGGGGATTCATATCATTCGGATAACATAATCTTGACAGTACTTTCATGCATGTTTGGTTCATAAACAAAGCTCTGCAACTGATAAATATTTTTGGTGTTTTCATATATCCCATTTCATTGGTATCATCTGACAAACACCGTCCAAATTTAGAACGTTCTTTACTATTTTGTTGAATGGCGTGCGAACTACGACACCCAAATCTAACAAATTTCTCTTGAAGTTGCTCGCAACTTACCTCTTTTTTTTTGGCTGCTAGGTTTTTGTTAAGCGTATTGTTTGTTTTGGAAATGCTGTTGAACTCACCAGCCACCATAATTCTCAAATAGGTTCTGAGTTTGAAATAATGTTTTATAATAAGGTAAAAAGCAGCATTAGAGATTTTTATTGGCAATGTAATAACCGAATAGGTAATTATATCTGTACTTTCTTGGGTTTGGTTACTATTCCTAAACAGTTATAGTAGTTTATACAAATTTCTAATACCAGTCATATGCTTAAAATGTATTAACAAAATAGAGTGTTTTTTTCAAAATTTTCAACAAGTTAAGCCTTGTTGGCGCAATCGGTAGCGCGTGTGACTCTTAATCACAAGGTTAGGGGTTCGAGCCCCCTACAGGGCTTTTCATTTTTTTGGGGTTTTTTTTACTCGGGTGTTTTTTTGATGGTTTGCCATGTCTGCCTTACAGATGGTCAAACCTTTGGCGAACTACGGTACAGTATATGCGACTGAACTGTCACACCTTGCACATTACTGTCCTGTCACTATTAGCTCATCGCTCATAAAATTTTGTTTTTGTTGACATAAAGGTACCCAGTAGTATATAGTGTTTTAAATAAATAACCAACAGAGAGCGCCCTATCCATGGGAAATACAGTTAAGTGTGCAATAAAGACTATATTATCTAACCTAGTCGCTCTTAACTAATTTTTATAGTATCATATTTTCCTAACAGATGGAACAATTAAAAAGAAAAAAGGGAACATCAAAATGTAAGACGTTTATCCTTTAATGGGCCTTCTTTTCAGCCTGTCTGAGGACATCCTCTAAAGCTGATTGCTCAGGGTTCGACGTTATTCTCAAACTATCGTCTGTGGAAAGCTTCCTATATGTGAAGTAACAGCCAGACGCCAGGGCAACGCTCATTGCTAGGAATAATGGTGTTAGCTCCACTGGTACTTTAGTTCCAGAAGTTTTTTTCTGTTGAAGGATGGGTTCGGAACCCGCATTGTTAGTAACATATTGTTAGAATAACCAAACGATCTAGTCTTTAACATTCCTCGATGAAAACTTCGATCCACATCATCTTGTTTTATTGTTTTTTGTTATATACATACGGCTGCATTCAGAAGCATTAACGAGGGTCTCATTCTTGTATTATATTTTGGTATATGTAGTTTGCACAGTATATGTTACAGATGTAAGAGTAATAGGTAACGTGGAAACCACAAAAAGAGGAAAATTTGCAAAACAGGGAAAGAACCGAGTTCTTATCCTAATTTATATTACCATTGTCCCTTGTTACCCCAGTTTCCCGGCCAGCGACCTCCGCATTTTACGGGCGGAAAACCCCTTGCAGTTTGTGTGTGTTTTTTTTTTATCAAGACCAATAGAAATCCGCAGATTGATAAGCGGGGCATCTGCATATCGTGTTGTACGGATTTCCCTCCCGCCGTCCGTGCACGTGATCTTTAATGGGAACGGGAGGGTTCTCTGGGGAATTCATAGGTAGGACGAGTAAGGCCTCGATCAGGCTCGCAGCGTTTGATGTTGACACGAAGAAGTTGATAGGCTCGGAATAAACAGTCGGCTTCTTACCGTTCTTTTGTTTTCCCCATTCTTTTCTAGAGGTTTGAACAGATCGTAGAAGAACTGGACTACAATTGCACAACCGTACAATGGACGTGGCAGAAAGAGGTTTCGATCTATTTCTGTTCCCATTTCGAATCAGCCCAGATCAGCCTCGAAAAGAAAACAAAAGCGTATTCGAAGAATTATTCAGCGAGTAAATCCCTTATTGGTTTTTTTTCTACGATCGAAGGGCATCGGACATCAGCTCATAGACAAGCCAGTTGATAGCCGTGGCCGGTATAACTTTGAACAGATTAGCCGTTAAACCTTTGTAGTACCCTCCGACGCCTTCAGCACGCCCGATTGTCTTCAGTGCGTCCCAAATACCAGTGTAGTGGTACCCCATTTCGCTATTCCCCATGGCCATAATCTGGAATCTCTTCCGCAAAAGATCAAATGGGTACGTCAACGTCTGGGATACAGCACCACTAACTGCACCAATACAGAACTGGTAAACGTTTCTTTGCCAGTAACTCAATTTACGGTCAGAGTTAAACGATTTCAGTTGTTCGTAAACTGTAAAAGTCAATGCCACACAGGGAACAACTTGTAAACTTGAAGATACCATACCTCTGTATAATCCAAATACTTTCCCCTCCTCCCTGTATATTTTTTTGAACAGTTCCCAAAACCCAGGAGGGTGTTGAATGTCCCTCGCTTTGCTCAGGGTAAGGTTTCTCAAATTTGCAGTTTGGATAGATAGTCTGGTTCTTATGAGATCCAAGGGTTGTGTTACGATCAAACTACATATTGCGCAGAGGGAACCACTGAATAACCGCTCAGGAGTGGTCAGTTGCTTAATTAATCCGTTCTCGTCCTGTCCATAAACATGGAACATATTTTTTTTGCAGTACTCATAAACGACGAATTGGACTGCACTGTAGGGGAAGATTCTCACGCAGTTCAGTCCATTCCCTCTGAACAAACCCTTGACGCCTTCCTCTTTGTATATCTGTCCAATTGACCCAAGGACACCTTTATTATAGGACACACTCTGGTTTGGAAGCGATTTCGTATTCTGAACTTGCAAGAGAATTTTGACTCTCTCGAAGGGCGACACCGCAGTCCTCGAAACAGTGCCGGCCATCCCACCGGCAATCAGCGCAACACCGGATTCGGTCTTGGCCAGAGATAATGTTGACGTCACCAAAGAGGCAAGCTGGACATCCATTGTTTACCTCGACTGCGGTGAATAGCACAAATGGCTCGGGTGACAGTAACACCGGCAGTCTCGTCTATGTTCGTCTATGACGTTGTGTAGAATTTATCGGAGAATCCTGAGCAAAAAAAAAAGTGCCTACAAAAATGAAAAATTAACTGTATTATAATTTTTTCTCTCTTCGGAGGATGAGTGTCTATAATAATCCTGAGAGTATTTTGCTTTTCTGAACACAATAGAGAAACAAAGAGGTAGTGTGTAAACGACCAATCCATAGGGGGGGAGGGGCAGTTCCCCGCTAGTCTTAAGTATGTGGGTATCATTATTAAGCAGAGAGTCGGGTTTAAAGTAAACTTGGAATCTAAATTTGAAGCCCAGTTCTAACGGCGTTTAAATTTGTTATTAACCTTAGCTATACTCGCAGTTACACTTGAAAACATCCCCTGGATTCCATCCCCTCTCTACACACGACAAAAGCATTTTTTTTTCCCTCTTTGGTCGCTGCACAGAACATCTCTGTTCGAAAGTAAAAGGCGAATGGCCTTGCACGCAAATCACTAGCTCCACGTGTAGTAAACACAGTCTGTGTTTCTGAGAAAGGGGGGGGGGGCACAGTCCAAAAAGAAAAGGGTTTTACGACTACTAGTTATTCGACACATCATTACGTACAAGTGAGTTGTTACCGTTGTTACAAATCAATTTTTTTCTTTATCATGGGGTTTCCTTTGTAAGAGAAAGAACCCGAAAGTTACAACGAGGTTTGTCCGATGTGTCGATGCTTCTGTCTTCACCCGAAGTACGAACTGTCTCCACAATGGTCAACCCCAAATATAGATCCTTAACGGATTACCAAAGATCGAATATTCTAGGTGGGTATACATTGGATGGACAACTAGTCATCCATAGAGTCCATAACCCAAGATGAAAAATCGATGGCATGCCGTGCTCGAGAATAAGGTTAGGACGCACTCTTGTATAGGATAGTATCCACGTAACTTTTATTTCGCCACTGCTAGGGACATCTCTCAGCAAGAAAAAAAGACCTCTCAAGCGTCTTCTAAGGGTAAGGGCTAGATTGCCAGAAATTTGTAATGTTTCATCATCCCAATTACTGTTTATTGTCTTTTTCCTTTTTCTTTTTTTTTTCTTTTCCCTCTAGAAGTGGAAAACGTCGCAGCAAAATAAGACAATGACGTTTTTCACGTTCTCAAAACCTTTTTTCTCAGAAACGACTGCAGGGACAGCGAAGGGGGGCCGTAGGCGCGCTCGGCGAACAAAAACCTTCTTCTTTTTACGTGCCTTAAGGTGTGCGAAAACATCTGTCATTAAATGACGGGCCAGCTGTTGTTCTTTCCCGAAGTTGTCACAATGTTCAACAAAAGAAATACAGAAAAAAGAAAAGAAAACGAACCAAAGAACAATGTAATATTTTTAGGGAAGAGCTGTCACTGTTCATTCCTTTAACTATTGTCTTCTAGTACCCAGCTATCGGGCATCTCGACTGTGCTCGAAAATAACAATTCCTGGCTCCTGCCCCTCTGTGGCTAAGGCGTTAAGAATGTTATGGGGGGGGGGGGGGGGGGCTATTCCCCAAAGAAAAGAGGGGGGGGGGAAAAAAAAAGG
>JANIWX010000158.1:0-10438 GCA_030705205.1 Huiozyma sinensis
GGCGCACAACCTCCACACGATGAACAACATCAGCCGGTGTCTCGAAACAGGACGCCAGTTGAGACTTACCATGGAGCAGGCCCCCGATGCAACGTCTAGAAGAAAGGCGAAAGGGGAGTACCTGCTCTACAAAGATAGGCTGATGGTGAAACTACATCGTGTGCTAAACTCCCTCGACATGGTGGACAGCAGATACGCCAGCGAGGTCGAGCTCTTCTCGCGGCTGGTCTCCGAGAAGAAGGAGGTGTATCGCCGATTGCACGGAATGGACCTGCGCCACGGCATTCCCGTGAGAGTCCAGGAGAAGATCGCCTGGCTCCGCTGCATGGAGGATGAAAAACCCAGCCTAGGAGTCAGAGTCAACATGAAAATAGGCGAGGTATTGGACGCATTCGACATCCACTAAACCGCGTCCTCCCCGATTGTCAGTGTGCCACTGCCGCTACCACACTTCCCAAACCTGGTGCTTCACCTGTACCAACGTTGCTTTATCAATATTCTAATAGTTTCAATATTAATGTTTCAATATTCTAGCCGGCCCCCTCGTAGTCTTCAAAGTCCTACCAGAATACATGGCAGGACTCTTGTTGCGTACATAGTTATTGAGACGTTTGCTCCAGTAGTGGCTCTCCGGGAAAGGGAACCCTTCGATGGCAATCTATCCATATTGAAAGAATTTGTGAAAATAGATTATGGTTCTTCCTATGGGAATGGACTTATGACCCATCACTCTATGAAATACAGTACCACGATATCATAAACCTAACATGTGAGAACATCCACTCGAGACTTGCAGATTGCCCGTTTTCAAGAACGTATATGAGCTACAAGGTAATCACACCCACATCTTTCAAGGCAGTTTCTGAATCGCGGACTCACGAACTAAGATAAATTTAGAAAAGGAAGTACAACTGATATAACTTGTATAGTATATGTACGGCATAAAACATGATATCAATCAGAACCTAGTTTAGTTTTTGCGGACTAATACACTAGTTTTGGTGGATAACTACACCACATTTTTTGGTCTGAGTCGTTCGTCACAAACGTTTATTATATTAATTTATTACTGTTATTAAAAATATTATACAAAACACGCAATGTGCGTATAAAGAAAGTTTGGTTTAGAGATTTGAAATGTTGGTAATTCCCTGTCCTTTTTTTGTTAACGATGTTAAGGCTTGTAAGAGGTAAGTGGATAATCACACACCTAGTCATTATTAAACCTTGTCAATGGACAACTCATCGTCTTTTTTGGAGTCCTTTTTGTCAGAAGAAGATTTTTTTAGTGCACGATTAATAGGAAGTACCTTGAAAATGAAAGCACCAACAGTTGGCCAGACGTTCTTGACGTATGTCAAGTAAAACCCAATAAACATTGCACAGAAATTAAAGACACAAAATGCAATCTCAATACCAAAGTTTCTCCACCGGTGATGATAGCTCATATTTTCTTGAGCCAAGAAGTCGTCACCTTTCGAATACGTGCAGTACGCACAAACACTACGACTATTTTCAATTTGTAACCAACCACCAAATTCATCAATAAACGGTTGCATAAACTGGATACAGTTCTGGCCCGGCAGTGGTTGACCGGGAACCATCTCGCTTGTACGACACTTTACTGGCCGGTCATGTAACAATAAGCTGACAAACGTTTCGATAAAATAAGTGTAAGGTGAGACCCTATACATGAAAGTCCAGAACCTAGGGAATAAACTGTAGGGTTGCATTACACCACAGAACGAGGCAGTAAAACTGTATAGGAAAGCAACGAACACAGCAGCTGTCTGCAAATCCGGAGCGGCGTATAGCAACCATAAACCGAAAGTCAAGTAATAGACACTGAAAAGGATATAATTCAGGTAGAATACACCAGCAATGTGAGGAGAGTTATCAAAGCCACAACAGAAATAGCAACATAAGAAAAACAGCGTCGAACTGGAAATAGCCAATGGTAACTCAATTATGGTTTGTGCCAGCAAAAGAACTGACCAATGATAAGTGTTAGATCTAGCCTCTCTTGCCAAATAGACGTCCTTGGATTGAAGGGCTTTATCTTGTACTTGATTAATCAACGGAGACGACAGACACAAATTCATGAAGGACAGGAAAATGGCATTTTGCAAACCACTGATGTTTGCTTTTGTCTTCCAAAAGGAAAACCCAATGAATAACCCAGCACCAGCATTCAAACAGAACTTGGAGATAAGGTACACTTTATCTCTACGTGTGCATAAGTATTGTCTTTTTATCACCAGTCTCAATTGGTCGTAATACGATCTTTGGCTCCATGCCGACGTAGTAAAGTCAACACCAGAATTACGAGCTTCGTTTTCCATGTCTGTCATTTCCTTTGTAGTGTTAAACTTCTCAGGTGAGTTATTCCACGCAGCAGTCCAGTTGAATTTCGGCTTTTCGATTATTTCGCCGTTCTCGTCCTTTTTCTTATTACCACCTACAACTTCAATAACAAAATCAGCAGGATTATCTAGCTCCCTGTCATAGTGAAGAGAAGGATCATGGCTAATGAAGTAGTCGCATGCATTCGTAATACCACCAAAATAAACACACTCACCACCTCGTTTCAACAAGTAGATGTTGTCAAAATAGCTGATAACACTTTTGCTCGGTTGATGGATAGTACACAGGATGGCTTGTCCTTGCTCGGACAATTTTTTCAAAAATTGGACAATGGTAATTGCAGCCTCAGCATCTAAACCGGAAGTGGGTTCATCCAAAAACAGCAACAGAGATGGTTTGGTAACTAGTTCGACACCGATGGATAAGAGCTTTCTGTCAGTTGGAGTTAGGTCCGCCACAAGTTTGTCACTCGGTAACTTCAGCAATTTGGCAATGGAGAGTAGGTAGTTCATATCACCGTCCCCCCTCAGCACACAAGATATCTCCAACGACTCCGCAACAGTCAATAGATCCAGATGGACATCTTGTTGCTGAACAAAACCAATACTTCTTCTGAAGGCTGAAATATCGGTCAGCGGCTTGCCATCGATCAGTAATTCACCTGTGACAACACCGGTCTCGGTCCGTTGAGACAAGACATTCAACAAAGTGGTTTTACCAGCACCAGACTCACCCATCAACGCTGTTAGCCCTGAACTAATAAACCCGGTGGCGTCATTAATCAGTTGCTTATTTCCCGCAACTGTGTAGTTAATGTTTTTCCAGGAAATAACGTGTTTTTGGTTGACTATGATTTTCCCATCCTTGGAGCGAACACGTTCCATGGTATCATCCTCCTTACCTTTCCCCTTTGTAATGCTATCTGAAATTGATTCTGCCGAAGTGGAAGCTGAAGAAGATATGGTTGGGCGTACAAGATCATTTGGAGACGTCTTGACCTTTTTCTTATCATTATTTGAAAACGGGTTGCGCTTCGAAAGGTATGCGCTCCACCTCAACAGGTTGTCTCTCGTGTACAATGGGGTAATAAATTCAGCAATGAAAAGGGAAAGGAACAGATAAAAGCACAAGAAACCGATTAGAATACCGAAATTTCTCCAAACATGGTGGTATGTATACTTCAACCCACTTTTTAAATAATCCTGACCTCTGACGTAGTTATTACCCAATGTGGCACCCTGCCATGCGCATGCTTTGTGAGCGAAGCTGACATTATTATACGCAGGGCCCCGAGGAATAATGGACTCTGTACAATCTAATTTGATGTTAAACATCTCGTTTGCTAAAATAGCTTCCATCGAAAACATAGCTGGGTTTAGATAGGCAATCCAAATAAACCATGGGTGCATATCTTCCATATGAATAACATAAGAGGCATACATTGCAATTGCAAGCAGCAAAATACCCGCTAACATGTTAGCTACTGACAGTGTTGGGCTCACCAACGCGGTTAGAGAAAACAAAGAAACCATACTGAAGTTGTAAATCGAAAGGAAAAGCAGGAAAATGAAAAATCTAGCAGCGTTGTATTGCATATGGGCCAAGAAATATAGGATGATTGTAAACACAACAACGAGCAGAAACTTGAAGCAGTAATCGAAACATGTGGCAGCCATGGTTTCAACCCAGCCGTAGTAAAAATGCAATTGCACGTGTTTGGTAACCACCTCCTGTCTTTGGAAAGCGGCAGGCATATCGGATAAGGAAAGGAAGGTAAAGAATAGGAGCGAGAAAAAACTTAGCGAACCTCTCGAAAAAGAACCAATTGTCGTTTTGGGTAGGTCATAGAACAAAGAGCCGATAACCAAGCCTTGAATAACCACTGAGACAAATTGTGAAATCAAATAACTACGGTCACCAATGATTCTTTCGAAACCTCTTCGGGTGGTAGTTTTTATTTGAACATTCAGAGGAACCGAAAACTTTGGGGTGATGTCATCAGGATTGACCGAGCTTCGAACTGGAGGGTGATTCGATGCCTCTTGCTTACACTTTTTGTAGAGTGCAGATGCTTTCCACAGGCTGTACAGATCAGACTCCGAAGTGGGGATTAATTGGGGATCCATGTTTGTTGTGGCAAACTGAAAATTCAAAATAGAGGTCAAATATTCAATAATACAATCATTAGGGTTTTTTTCAATGCCCAGATCATCATGAAAGAATTTTAGACATTCATCAATAGTGCCGTAGAACACTTGATATGAATCGCTGAACATCAAAATTTTGTCAAACTTATCTACAAGTTTGTCAGAAGCCTGAGATATTTTGACAAAGTTCACAGAGCGAGTTGCTCGAGCCATCCTTTGCAGAATACTCAAAAAATCTAGAGCTGTAGCAGAATCTAAACCCTTCGTCGAGTTATCCCACAAGTAAACAGATCCATTAGCGATGAAAGTCTCGATAATGGAGATACGCTTACGTTCACCACCTGAAATACCACGAACGTAGTCGTTACCAACAAATGTATCCAGAACATGTGACAGGCCAAACTCTTGCAAAATTTCATTTCTCAAATTGTCTCTTTCCTCCTTTGGGATGTCAAACTTACAGGACAAGGCAAAATCAATGGTTTGTCTCACAGTCAAATACGGGAAATGAACGTCCTTCTCATTGTTATAGATAATCTGTTGTGGACATTTCGATGAGAAAGATTTGAATTCGTTGTCCTTGAAAAGAATAGCATTTTCTGGGGTATAGCTCAGATTTTTCTTGCCCTGGAAAAGGGTCTTAAAGAATGCTGATGTAGGGTTACCGAGAACCAAAATAACCTCACCCTCGTTTGCTTTCAAAGTAACGTCATTCAATGTGTTAGCTTTGATTTCTGTATTACCCGTAGTGTCAAGATTCACATTTGATACCCTCTCCACCTTCTCTTCGTCACCAGGAGTATGTATAATGTTGATATTCGCACCATTAAACGTTACCGATGCATCGGCAACAGGTGTGAAATATTTTGACATAGACATGGCAAAAAGAGTTCAGGGCGCAGTTGCGGGAAATGAAATAAAATAAATGTATTATTGGATAATAATGAGTATGATATCTTTCCCAACTGCCACCTAATTACGTACAGGTGTAGTTTGTACAGGGCGTAGCTTGGGATGGAATTTTTTCCAGTACCAAAGGGGCAAGGCGAAGTACGCGTGCCTTCTATATTTATAGGTTGTACCACCAAGCAGTGTTTTGACAACAAAGAGTTTCGGTAGTAGAGACATACAAAGAGGGAAGATAAGTGAAGTTAAGAACGACGAAGACGAAAACAAGCGAAAAAAGAGACAGAAAATTTTTTTGTCAGAGAATCTCCGTAGGGCAACAACGACAGCGCGGAACTCTTCGGATCTTCAATGGGTGTAAAGGCACCCACCAAAACAAAGCGGTCAAATTTTTCAAGGAGAAAAATAAAATGGGAACATCTCGACAGGCAAGGATGTTGGATGATATTGCAGCATTCCCTGGGGGGGGGAACAAACTGATTGGGTTATATGTTCACCGGAGAGGAAAATATCTTATTCTCCTTTTTTCCTCGTTTAAACTATGAAGTTAGGTAACATAAAACTGTTCAAAACAAAAACAAATAAAGTCTCGATAGTTGCTACTGGAAGCTACCTCATTGGTACACTCGTTTAAGACAGATCCAAAAACCGTGCCTGACTAGAAACCCTCGCACAACAGGGTACTCCAAACACCTCGAAGAAATAACTAAAAACGAAATGCAGTCACATTTTGAAGTTTCCACTTTCGGTAAGACCTTTTTCTTATACGATGCAAGAGCCGTAGGGGAAGGCAAACACATGTGAGAAAATGAGCCATAGCAGTAATGCCCGCAACCATTTCGTTAACTAAGAAACACTTCCATATTTAGAACTCGGATTAAACGAGAAGGATATGTTGCGTTGCGTGGTGGCAAATTGGTCTCGAACCGAGAGAGCACGATGGATTAGCAAGCTTTCTGTATAATTTAGTCACGTTTCCGAACAGCACACACACACAGGGATACCAGGCGGAGGGAGTTCTATCAAGTGGCAATATGGGACTGTTGAAGGCTACATAACATGTTGCACTCTTATCACTCTCGGGTTGCCCGGACATCTTTCTTTAAGCGCGGGGACCTTATTCTGTAGACAACTGGGCAGATATTTCTTTCGACAACAGTGTTGGCCAGGATACATGTCTTTCTTGGGACAATGTGAGAATAAAAAATTAGATGAGCAAGTCTAAGAATGGACATTGCCTTAACAGTGTTAAATGTGACCCCAGAATAAAACAAAAGTGCCAGGCTTTATATATTCCTTCTTTACATATGGTTTGTTACTCCACACACGGCTACATTGCGGACGTAGCGAGATCTCTTAAAATATAACGAGACTGTTCAATAAGCAGGCTAGCTTAGAGCCTTATTTGAACGATAACCTCTCGTTCCTATTTCGTTTTTCTCGCCAAATGCTATCGTAGATGAGGATACGAACCGGCATCCAATCTTGCTCGTTTCTTTTATCATCTACAGGAGTGAGCAATGAGAAAGCGCAGTTCGAATTCAAGATGGCTGTTAAGTCTTATTGATTGGAGTGTATTGAAGCGTTACTTGCAAGATATATATATTTCGCATTTCCGTTGTTAAAAGTAAGCGATTTTTGGTATCTGGAATAATCGTCGCTGTTACACAGAACGCTGTGAGGATCAAGATTGACTGATAAGTATTCCTGCTAATAACGAAGATGCCTAACTCTTGCCTCAGTAACTGGCCTATTTATTTATTACCGTTGGTTCTGTTCTAAAACTATCTCAGAATTGCAGTCCCGCGGAGCGCCGCGGCCTCAACACCTTTGAGGCTCATCGCTCGTTGCGAACAAAAAAAAATGAATAAAAAAAAAGTGAACAAACGCAGTATCATCGCGAACCACGAAGCCGTCCCGATCAGATCTATGGCGTTATTCGTTTGAAGGTGCTGTCGTTTGGTGAACTAAATAGTGCCCTGGGAGTGTAGGGAGAGAGCTCTGCGTAAGCCTAAGCGAGTGTAGCCAGCACGTAAACATTTCGCGATACCAGGCATCATTCTTGGGTGTTGCTGAGACGGCATTTCGTCGACTTCTCGCTTCCTCTTTCTTCTCTCGCGTTTAGTGATATATTCGTTGCCAAAGTGGGTAATAAACTATTAAGCTCGTATTGTTTTTTTCCTAATACATAAAAACGCATTTTCTCACAGTACGAGTTGCAGTTACATTGTGTAATAGTGGGGGGGTCCGGGACACGAGAGAGAAGGAACGAAAGGGAGAAGTGTATAAGAACCGCAACTTTTTCTTCCTCAAAAGCCTCCTTTGCTGACCTTCCATCTCCCCCCTATAAAATATATTCTTTCTTAGTTCATTCTAAAGGTACTTCTTCTAGTTTATTGTCAAATACCATCCAACCTCAACCAGGAAAAAAAAAGCCAAACATGTCTATCGCTAAAATCTCTGCTCTTCTAGCCACCGTTGCCTCTTTGGCCGCTGCCGTCAACGATTACGAAATCGCTGAATTTAACGCCATTTTGGTCGATGTCAAGGCCAACTTGATGCAATACATATCGTTGGCTGAAAACAACCCAGACTTCACCCTTCCAAACGGTGTTTTGGACGTTTACACTCAATTGACTACCTACACTGACGAGTCTTACACCTCTCTATTCACTGCCATTGACTTTGACCAAGTCACCACTGTCATGCACCAAGTTCCATGGTACTCCAGCAGATTGGTCCCAATCATGTCTTCTTACATGGCTGCTCACAGTATCACTGAAACTGCCGACCCAGCTGCTAATGGCGCTGCTACCACTGGTGCTGCCTCTGCCTCTGCCACCGCCTCTGCCGCAGCCTCCGCAGTTTCCTCTGCCGCAGCCTCCGCTGCTTCTTCCGCTGCTTCCTCCGCTGCTTCCTCTGCCTCCTCTGAAGAATCCTCTTCTAAGGCTTCTTCTTCCTCCAAGGAATCCTCTTCCAAGGCTTCTTCTTCTTCTAAGGCCTCCTCTTCCAAGGAGTCTAAGACTTCTTCTGCTGCCTCCTCTGCTGCTTCTTCTGTGTCTTCAGCTGCTTCTTCCTCTTCCAAGGCATCCTCTTCTAAAGCTGCTGCCGCCAACGTCAACGCCTTTTCCGCTGGTGTCGGTGCTGTCGTCGCTGGTGCCGCTGCTTTGTTGTTGTAATATGCCTGGTAGGTTCCGATACCGTTTTCTCTATTCCTTCTACATATTTTATAAACCCTAGGTGTTATTTCACATTAGTGTAAAGTAATGGATAAGTTTAATGTTAATTGAGCGTATAGCTTCTGTAGCAATTGGGGCCGAGCCGATGCCGGTCGAGACCTCATCTCAGTAGATACCACCAACTCTCTCTTCCTCCGTCAGGTATTACCCGTATAGAGATGCCTCACGGACTTTTCACCCAAAATCTGGACCGGTGTACTGTTTTTGTTTGTTTTTTTTCTCTTTGCAAATCTCGCTCGAGGCCTGGACAGAGAAGGGTGTTCGTTTACTCGATGCGTTGAATCTTGAAGGGGTCGGAAAGACAAATAAAAATAAATCTACAAGCGAGAAAGTGAAGAATACTTGTCTGCTGTATTCAAATCTGGCATAACTGAAACGAGAAAAGAGAAAAGCACTTCAGCATGGTGGAATTGCGCAAGTCTGCAAGAGTGGCCAATATCAAAAAGCAAACTACACTTACAACTCCAGAAACGAGTAGCAAAATTGTCAAGAAAACGGGCAATGCAGCCAACCATAAGAAGGTAAAAATTGTTGCTGAAACTGAGGATAAGCCGTTGGTCGATGCTAAAGTATTGGAAATTGGGGACGAAATTCCCGACTTAACGTTGGTAGATCAAGAGGGAGAGCTTGTGTCGTTGACGGATGTTGCTTCAAAGAATAAGATTGTTGTCATCTTTGCCTACCCAAGAGCCTCAACGCCGGGATGCACACGCCAAGCATGTGGGTTTCGCGATAACTACGCAGAATTGAAGAAACACGCCGCTGTGTACGGTTTGAGTGCAGACACTGTAGCGAGTCAAAAAAAATTCCAAACTAAGCAGAATTTACCTTACAATTTGTTGAGTGATCCTAAAAGAGAGTTCATTGGAGTATTAGGCGCAAAGAAGACCCCCCAGTCCGGAATAATCAGATCTTATTGGATCTTTTTCGATGGAAAACTAAGAATAAAGAAAATAAAAGTCTCTCCCGAGGCCAGCGTTGCAGAAAGTAAAGCAGAAGTTTTAGAGCTAGTAAAAGAACTTTAGTCTGGCTGAGGAACATTTCGTTACTTTCAAGCTTACTTTTTGTTTCCCCTTCTTTTAAAATGGTTTGTCTTTTTCTTACTCGAAGGAAACGGAACTGAAGAACGCTTTTGGCGATGGTTTGTATCGTCCAAAAGAAGCATATTGTTCGAAGAAAAAATGACGCTTCTCTCTTTGGAATTGAAAATATTCTTCCTTTCTTTATGTCCGTTTATGATGCTGGTCTGATGATCATTTCCTTCAAAACAGTTGTAACTCCAGGTTAGGAGCGTTCA
Source organism: Huiozyma sinensis (assembly GCA_030705205.1). Taxonomy (NCBI): domain Eukaryota; kingdom Fungi; phylum Ascomycota; class Saccharomycetes; order Saccharomycetales; family Saccharomycetaceae; genus Huiozyma; species Huiozyma sinensis. The sequence goes on from JANIWX010000158.1 coordinate 9,954, forward strand.
TACGACTATCATTAGACATTATGAGAAATCAGTATGTACTCGATATAATGGAACAAATGTATGAGGATAGCAGTTCATTTTGTTGGTCATTCCGTAGTTTATTTTACTACTTTCGAAACACGACGTTAAAAGTTTTATCCTTCACATTTCAAATTTATTTCTTCTTTTTTCAGTTGGAAGGGAAAAAGAAGTTGTCGAGGTCTGCGGTGTCTTTGGTTGTTGGCTGTTGGTCTTCTGTCACCTCTGGGGAACAAAGCAGCAACCCCAAGGTGCCAATAGTAGCAAAAAATGAAACGGACAGGAATTGAACCTGCAACCCTTCGATTGCAATTTTTCCAGGAGTTCCAGGATTTAACTGGAGTCGAAAGCTCTACCATTGAGCCACCGCTTCATTTAAAATGTATTGTTTGTTATAGGTTGTTTACGGGGGTGCGGCTTGACTTGTAACGACTGGCTCTAATATGAACACTAGTACGTAGTGTTGT
>JANIWX010000015.1:0-158218 GCA_030705205.1 Huiozyma sinensis
ACAGCATGCCACCGTTCCCGCTCAAATTGCTGAATTAGCGGCACAAACCGCTAAACTTCAATCGCTGGTATCCGACAGTTTGCGGAATCAGTCGATTCAGATCCCTGAGGTCTCGGTACCAGCACCTCCAACACAACTGGCGCCTACTAGGTTGCCTGACCCACCAGCTACTCCGGTTGCTCGGTCCAGTTCCCGCCCCACCACCCCTGTCGTGGAGACGCCTGGTGGTTCGTTCGAACCCCAGACAGAGGCTATCACTTCCTCGCCTCCTCAACTCCCTCCGATTAATCCTCCTCAACACCCGGCAGCTAATCCTCCGCAACTCCCTCCTGCTAATCCTCCTCCAAGTATTACCGCTCGTGATTCTGCGGACATTCGAACGGTCGCAGTTCGCGCTCCGCCAGGACCTGCTGTACCATCCAAGCGTACTAGTCATCGTCCAATCACTCGGTCCGAGGTGGTTAAGGCGGCTCCGTCATCCAAGGCGCCCGCCTCTAAAATCATACAAAAACCGACCACTCAGCGGCCCCGTACGTCTGTGCCCCGTGGTCCCATCCACATTTCTCCTTCGCAATTTTATCTTCGCGATGCTCCCTCCTCGTCACCGGCTCCTGATGCTTATCTCACCACTGTTGAGCCGTGGATGGCGCACCGGTTCTCTGACCATGAACCTAGCAGCGCTACCGGTTACCGTTCCGATCTTGAGTCAAAAAGGATTACAGAAGTTGACTCATCTGAACCATTCTCGGTCGGTGACTCCGTAGTCCCTGTATACGGCATTGCAGATATGCATGTTCCATATGGTGACACCACTGACAACTATCGGTGTTACCATCTTACCACGGAACCGTGGGATAGCAAGACTAACCCACTGACAACAGCGTTGGCTGCACAAGCTCAAGTTGGTCTGTCAGTGTCAAGGGCACTAACTGAATCTCTTTGATAACCTTTATCACGTCAGTGACTCTGGGTTTGCCAAATTCTGTATCGATCAAGTTTTTCCTCCGTGAATGTTACCCGTGATGTCGCTGTTGTAGAAGACTTAAACGACTATCTTAAGTACTCTTCTGTTGGAACTGGTTTCCTCAATTACTTTCATAATTGTCGTACTTAAGATACCGATAATGATATCACGGTCACTCGCCGGCTCAGTGACAACCTTGTAGTTAAAATCGTAAATACGATTACGGTCGTCCGTCAGGTACTTCCACAAAGAGAGACAAGTTCTTTGAGCGTTTACGATTAATACTTGATACCATTTTTCATAATCGCAAACTTTGTCTAGGCGGGTTCTTCATCTGGAAGCTTCGACAGGGCTCATAACCTGTAAAAAGGCTTCGGCCTTCTGATGTATTGATCCACAATATGTTCCATATTCTATTTTAATAAGTGAACAACTATGTATATTGCTATACCGAGATTGGAATCTTTCCTCTTTATATAAAAATTTTCACCTCATTATCGTCTAAGACGATATACATCCAGATTACAATTTAACAATACCTACCATAATAACGTTTAGGCTTATATAGATATCATAGTAGTTTTATTTTCCATATTCAGCGGGAAAACCCCCTTTTTCGACAGTAACGATGTTTGCTATCCGTCAAGATGTTTTGTCAAGTGCAAGTTCAAGTGTAAGGATAAAAAATGCGGTTTATTTCACTTCTATATAACGGTTTTGTATATCTTACTACAGCTTGAAGCAGAATTGGGTTTTTCTTCTCGTTATATCCGCCCTGTAAAAGGAGGAACCCCAGTATGAGTGTATACTAGTTGATTTGTTTATTGAACAGCAGGAGACACAACAGAATTGAACACAAGCGTGGCAGGGAGATCCATGCCATTATCGCCTAGATATCCTTTAGGATCAATATGATAAGCAAGTCGGCCGTGATTCAACACAAAATCTGCCAGCTTCTCTGCCAGAGCTACGTGGAATTCCTTATCCTGTCCAACAGATCTCGAAACAGAGTCAAATAGGTTTTTGTCAAAGCTGTAAGACATCCACCTAGGTTCAAAAACAGCATCAGGTATACCTTTTTGAGATGAAGACGCTGCAATATCTTTCAAAAACGACCAAGAGGATCTCTCTTCCAAATCAATTGCAATGTGCGTACCAGTAGTGCCTCTAAACAAGACTGCATTCGTTGTACGTAGTCTGCCCTTGGACCGTTTCCATTTGGGATAGTTGTTAATTCTCAAAGCAGATTCCACACTCAGGCCTAGCAGTTCGGTTGCTTGACTAAAATAGCGAGGATCGTCCACTACGTCGAAATCGACACAGTTCCCATCCCTGTAACAATGTTTTTTGGTAATCTCTGAGTTGGCCTTATTGTTATGAACGTCAATGTCGAGCGAAGTAAAGAGGAGTGCGGCGGTAAAAAGATTGCAGCCATACCCACCACCAAAAAGTACTTGGCAATTATAATAAGTTATAGGTACTACGGGGATTGAATCTCCAAAACCGAGATGCACAGACCAATTAGCGATATCGAGATCAAGAGTTCGGTGTAGAAGGTCGAAACACGCATTTAGCCACAATATCAATATCAGCCACTCGCTGACATGAAGATCTTTACTTCGCTGTTTTGCATCTCGTCTAAACTGGGTCCAGCTCCATTCCTTGTCCCGGAAAAACTTCATTGTTAAGTCGAGGACACTCAGAGGAGTTTCCTATACGGTCTCTTCTTGGTAGGGTTCTCTGTGGTATTGAAAAAAAGAGAGTTTGAGAAGCACGTTCTTATATAGTGCACTCTGGGAAAGCATGTGCCAAGAAAGATTGGAATTATTCTGGCAGCATCGTCGCATACGATACGTACCCCCTTGTCTATTCTGCAGTATGTTCTTCGGAAAAACTAGAGATTATGTAAATTTGGACACCAATGTCATCCCAAAAGAGACAGACGGTATCCCAAACTGGAAACAATTGGAAATGCCTTTACCTGCGGCACTCCTTCTCGAATGCGGTCAGGCACCGGTTCCGGAGTAATCACGGATAAAAACCACTATTCATTTACAACTGGCTTCCACAAATTGGTGGGAAACGTCGTTTAGCGTCAGCTTAGAAAAACAACAACCATATTAGCAGTCTTGTATTTAGACTAGTTGCTGAAAGAGGTTTTCTTAAAGTGAACATGTCCGGTTCTTCAAAGATACATTGAGAAAGAGACAGGCCGAGCGTTGATGGAAGGGGACGGGGCAGGTATGGTCCTATACCTCGTAATTCACCATATCATATAGTTAAATTGTAATAAAATATAAAAGAATATAAAGAAGTATAAAGAAGTATAATGAACGCTTGGTGAACATCCCGCTCTATTTCTCAGTACACCCGGCTTGGGACAAGCTAGTAATATATGCTACTATTCCTGAAGAAAGACAGTCCGTTACCGCGTTCTTCGTCCTCGTACGCTACAAGTACAATAGAGCGACGGATGATCTCTTCAGAACGGTACCCATTTTGCTCGCACCTCATCACCCAGCCCGGATACGCACGGCGTCTAACAAAATACCAAAACAGGCAACGCAGCCCTATACTCTCCTCCTTGGTGAGACTCTGTCTGAAGGATCCATCACTGTCAGGAATAAGGTGTTCGTACCCGGTTTCCCTAAAGTGCGAAACCAAAACCTCGAACCAACCGGTGTACTCGGCAGGATCGGTGATTTCGTACAGGTTGTGTGTCTGGCGTGGATCCAGCGCGCTCGGGATATTGTACTGTTTCAAATAAATGTCCACGAACGATTGCTGCATTGAATCGTAGCCGAACACCCGCTCGTTTGTCAACTCCGGGATTATTAATTTACTGGGAATAATAGTGGCCCACACCCCGTCGTTGGAAAGAGACTCAAGCGAGGTAAAGCTGTCGTCCCTACGGAGTGTGAATGGAGTGCGCAGTTGGTTTCTGTCCCATGAAGTCTCGTAAAGCATTTTTTTCTGGTTAATGTAGTCGTAGCCTGAACTTCTTAAGAACCAATTCCCAGAAGTTTACAAAAATCCATCTCATCCTCTCACCTCTCTTTTATATGATTTCCAACGTCGAGGCATCGTTCGAGAAAGCAGCCTCGAGGCAAGAATTAAGGTACACTTTTCAAGGGTCCTGCACTTAGGGGTACATTGTAATAGAACAATAAAAAAAGAAGAAGAGACGGCCCTAACATGGGCTTATGCAATCGGTTGCTTGGCAAAAATGCGGGGACCCTTATGGAGACCCTTGTGGAGACCCTAGTGGGGCACAGTGCTGTGAATGTTCACTATATGGCTGATAAGGGTCTGCATTCAGAGTACAATAGTGCCTTTTGTGTAAACCATTTCCCGTTGCGTGCATTGAATTGAGCGAATTTGAGCAGAGGGGATGGTAACGGTGAGGGGATTTTACGACCGAGTTTCCCCCCAACGTTGAGAACCCAAATATCGTTACGTTAAAGTACCTAGTGTCAGGGTACCGCTTAGAAGTTCATTAACGGGGAAGATACACAATTGTACCTCCAAATATGTATCTTTGAGATGAATAATATTTTTGTAGAAAAGTAAGTGGGCCAGAGACAATCATGAAGTGGACAGGAGCTTCTCGCTCAAACGTTGTGCTTCCAATTTACGAGAATTGACAAACTCGTACACCTCGTTGTAGAATGTGTCCAGTGATCTAATCAAGTCTTCGTAAAAATTGGATCCCTCCACGGTGTTCGTTTTCACCTCGTTGAACAGTTGTGATGAGTAGTTGAAGTCTTCCACGTACAGCTGCCGTGGATCCAGTCTCTTTACAGTACCATTGTCCGTCCCCTCCACCCGTAACTTTGTAACCAGTTCATTGTTCAACTTCTTCTCGTTGTCCAAAAACTTCAAATCGACAACAAAGGCCTGTTGCAAGTGGTTCAAATAAACTGTTTCAAAATTGTCGGTAGACTTATCCCTTTTATACCTATCTATCAATTGTGGTAATAACGGGAGATGCCATGCCTTTTCCTCCACTTCAAGCTTCTTCCCTGCTCTTTTCTTTAACGCGGTTGCAATCTCATCTAGTAAGGGGCTACCCCCGGGGGACATTCGTGGATCATTGGAAGTGATCAATGGTATATCAATGCTTTTGAAAGTCTCTGCATTTTGTAGATCCACTTGTATCCCCTTCTCCAAATACGATTTCAGTAAGGACAGTTTGTCATGATAAGGTTTGTTCACAATAGACGACTCCGGTAACGTCCAGCGTAGGGAGCCGTATTGTTTCCTATAATTGCTATCCAGTTCAGATTCCTGCACGAGCATACTCTCGGATTCCTGAAGTTTACTCGCAACATTCTTCTGGGTTTTCAGCAAGTTCGACATGCTGCTCTCGACTTGCATGACCTCGTCCCCATCAATTGAACGTAGCAAGTTTATGCCCGATGTATCATTTTCCTCCAATGCAACGTTTAGTATTTTGGTCAGCGCGTCCAAGGGGGCAATTATGTTTTCTTGAACGTACTTGACTTGTCTTTCCTTGAAAACCGTCGATGCCTCGATTATCTCTAGGGGTAGCAAATCTTCAAACAAGGCTGGGACAACACCCACATCAACAATCTTATATAGTGCTTCCCACATGGGAGTATCAGTCTTGATCATGTTTAAAGGTGAGGCCAACACTGGTGCCTGTGCCGGTACCTCCTGATGGTAGATGAAATCGTTATCCCTTTTCACATCCTTCAAACTGGTCGATACATCACCCAGGAACGTGTCCACATTTAGCGATGTTGGTGGGGACATCACTTTCAAAACCTGATTGTAGCACGCGATCTCTTCACCGTACTGCTCCTGGGCGTGAAAATCCTTGCCCATTCTGTACAGAGTTACCGCTTTGAAATAAACAGCCTTGTCATGGATATGCTTGATCCAATCGGACAAAATCAGTATACTCTTTTGAGCGTACGTTTCACATTGGTCATAGAACGAGTGTATCTGAGAAGCCAGCCTCGCCACGGTTCTATCGTTGATTTTCCCAGTGAAAAGTGTTTTCCTCCAAAAGCAGACCATAGCCTGTGCCAGCATCAACAGTCTAAAAGCTTTCAAAGTCGCTACATCTGCAACTGGTGCATCCCCGCGTGTCAGGTCTTTACTTTCCGAACCAGTACCATCTTCGCTCACCTCGATTAAATGCGTCCATATAATGGCACTCATTTGGAAGTACTTGCATTGCAATGCGACACTCCCCTCGTCCACCCCATTCAGATCCAACGCCAGCAGCGTGTAAATCGACGCAATGTTGTACAGGACGTTCAGTTGCTCCCACCGGAAGGAGTTCTGCGCGGAGGGGATCGATTTATTCGAGAAAGTCTGGAACCACGTGAACTTGACTTGATCCCCGGGGAACTTCTCCATCAATTGTTCCAGATACTTGTAGTACCGAACGTGATCCCGCACCGCCTCCAAGGAGACATCCGGGTTCCGAACAGCCTCCCGCAGGGACTGAACCGTATGTAGGTCCCCCTCAAACTGCTTCGAACTTTGCACCGCAGTAGCATCTATCAGCGAGGCAACACCAGCAGCCACATCAATCTCCACGGTCCTCTTCAGCGGGATCGCAGCAAAATCCATCCCGCGCCACTGCCCTTCTTGCAGGGTCCCTTATATATGCAATCACTCTCACTTACTATGGAATGTCTTAAAAGTGAAAAATTTTTAAGCTGTTTTAAAGAACAACGTCATCGCAACGAAGTAGTGAGTGTTCTTGTTTGCGCAGAGTACCAACACCACTGTGCACTACGAGACAACGATGGCCACTGTTTTGAGAAGAAGCTACACTATTGACGAGCTGTTCCAGTTGAAACCCGCCGCGGCCCCCGCGGAGCTGGCTGTGAACTTTGACGCGGTCGAATTCTGCGCGCTCGTCGCGAAGGTGAAGGAGATCCAGGCTGCTCGGGAGGAGGAGTACATGGCACACAACGGCGGCCGCAGAAGGTCCTCGCACCACTTTGCGCACACGAGACCGAAGGTGAAGCACATGAAGCCGAAGGTGAAGACCGACGAGGACGGGTGGTCCACATTCGAGCCTAAGATGCCGTCCGAGACGGACCTCACCGAGGGCGACAAGAAGAAGTCGTCTGATTCTTTGACTGCCGCGCAGGAGACCGTGAGGGTGAGACCCAACAACAAGAACATGGGGTCCAGCAGACCAGCTGACGCGAAGGATATCATCGCCGATAAGCAGATTTTAGGCTTCAACGCGTTCGCTGCACTGGAGAGCGAGTCTGAATCGGACAACGAGTAAGAGAGTCGGGAATCTTGATTCCCCTCACAATGCGTATATATACACATATATATATGTTATGGACATGTAGAGACGTGTGTGTTTTTAGTAGTGTTTCTGTAATACCGTTATATATCATTTTAGAAGGACACGTAATTTAAACTGTTCAAGTTACACAACTTTGGAACTGACGTTGAAGCATTGCCCAGAGCAGGTACCAGTTCGAGCAGTCCGTGTATATACAGTTGGCCGTCGTCTTACTTTTTCTTTTGGTGATGAGACTGTGCTGGTTTGTGATCGGATGGCTCTTTTGCCTCGTTGCAGCGCAGGATTACTATGCTATTTTGGGTGTTGCGAAGGACGCCTCTGAGAAGGATATCAAGTCTGCGTACAGGCAGATGTCGAAGAAATGGCACCCTGATAAGAACTCCGGGGACGACGAGGCGCACCACAAGTTTATAGAGATCGGTGAGGCGTACGAGGTTCTGAGTGACTCGGATAAGAGGGCTACGTACGATCGGTTTGGCGCGGACGCGCTGAAGAACGGCGGTGGCGGTGGCGGTGGGCATCCCGGTGGATTCGGTGGCGGTGGGTTCCACGACCCGTTTGACCTGTTTAACCAGATGTTTGGCGACAGCCACCCTGGCGGACAGAACGTGAGGAAAGGTTCCGATCTCATCGTGAAGGATTCCGTCACTTTGAATGGGTTCTACCACGGGTTCTTCGCGAACCTCACTTTAGATCTGAACGACGACTGTGAGCATTGTGAGGGGTCTGGTGCGGAGGACAACCAGTTTGCGACTTGCGGGACCTGCCAGGGCCGCGGTGTGATAATCCAGGTGATCCAAATGGGGTTCATGACACAGCAGATCCAACAGGTGTGTAGCGCATGTCAAGGTAAGGGGAAGACAATTAAGCACGTCTGCAAAGTTTGTCGGGGGGCAAGGGTCGTCAAGACGCCCAAGACTTTCGAAATCTCTGTCCCAGCAGGTGCTCAGAGAAACTATAAAGTGGTCAAGAATGGGCAAGCGGAGAAGGTACCCGATATGCAAAGCGGTGACCTCGTCTTCGTGTTCGAGGAGAACTCCCTCGAAAACTTAGGGTACCGCAGACGCGGTGACCACCTGTACAGAACCGAGGTGTTGCATTGGAAGGAGGCGCTACTTGGTGGGTGGGAAAGACGCATTGCATTCTTCGACGACCAGAAACAGGTGGTTGTCAAAAGAGATAAGAACGTCGTCACTGCACCTGGTGAAATCGAAAGGGTGCCCAACTTGGGCATGCCCAAGTTGAACAGCAAGGGCAAGAGCGCCAATGCGTACGGTGACTTGTTCATCGAGTACGTCATCGTGAGCCCCAAGGAGTTCCCCAGCGGCAAGGGCTCACAAGATATCATCAGAGATGAGTTGTAAGACTGTGTAATTAGATAGAATCGATACATGCCCCCACAAGCAGGCAAGCAAGCACGAGAGAATTACAGTTGTAGAAAGAATCATGACCAATTGTATCAGGTTTTTGTATATAATCAACAACTGGAGATACGTCTTTCTTCGAGACCAAACTCACTGAAAAGAGCGAGGGTCCCGATCAATATGCCATGCATCGAGTGTTATATTAGCAATGTCCCCCCAGGAAAGATAGGGCACGTAGCGCACATCAATAACCTTACACGGCATCAAACCTAAAAGGAAAACTCTGGGCACAGAGGTATTAAACCCGCCCAGAGTGACGCCCATAAGAATGCATGGCAAGTTTGTCTCCTGAGGAGAAACGCTGCGCGCCTACCGATCTCCCACAGTGGAAATAGAGATACAAACCCGAAAGAGACAGACACCTACCACGTTCCTCTTCCCAAGCTCCTCTTTATATACTCGACAACAGCGCAGTTGCACCCGCCCTCGTGCCAAACGACACAGAGCAGTGAAAACTTTTCACGGCCCCGACGACCCACATATAAAGGAGAGGGAAGAGCATCGCTCTCACAAAACTTCCCCGTTGCGATTCTCTCTCTCCCATCTCGTTTCATTATTTGCAGAGGGAAGAACACCAATACATATTAACTACCCTTCCGGATTACCAAGCTTAGACATTAAAAAATTCATAACCCTACATGTCAATTGAAGCACAAATGGCCGGAAGTAGATCAAAAGTAATTAAAGACTTGCCCTGATAATCCAGATGACGTCCTGTCGGTGGGAAGCAAAAGATTTTATCCTTTGCACCACTGAACTACACGTCAACTTGGTTCGCTTGGGGCTGACATTTCCTACTCTCTTTCAAGAAAAAACCTTCTTACACGACACCTTGTCCAGTAGACAACGTAGCTTCTCCTTCTAACGTCTGACTGACTCACTGTCTTCACGACACTGTATACTCATAGTAGTAGTAGTATTAGTATGTTCTTCACTGTTTAAAAACTGAAAAATTTTCGCAGTGAAAAATTTTTCAAACTGGAAAATTATATAATGAAATGACGTTCGAGAGCTTGCGATGAGATGAGATGAGCTGAGGTGGGGTCAGTCCGCGGTTGGTTTAGCTGTCTCTGGGGGGAATAGTACGTCACACACACACCTACACACAATTGCGCGATGTCTGGTTCCGCTGACCCTGTCTCTGCCGCTTTCGACACCATTCTGGTGCTGGATTTCGGGTCCCAGTACTCGCATCTGATCACGAGAAGACTGAGAGAGTTCAATATCTACGCAGAGATGCTGCCCTGCACGCAGAAGATCTCTGAATTGGGCTGGACGCCCAAGGGTATCATCATGTCCGGTGGGCCGTACTCCGTGTACGCGGAGGATGCCCCGCACGTCGACCACGACGTGTTCAAGCTGGGCGTTCCTATCTTGGGGATCTGCTACGGTATGCAAGAGCTTGCCTGGATCAACGGGAAGCAGGTGCACCGTGGGGAGAAGAGGGAGTACGGGCCCTCGAAGTTGCACGTTCTGGACAACACTAACCCGCTGTTTGAAGGGATCGACAACTCGACCGTGTGGATGTCCCATGGTGACAAGTTGAACGGGTTGCCCACTGGGTTCAAAGTCATCGCTACCTCGGACAACTCCCCCTTCTGCGGGATCATGCACGAGAGCGACCCTATCTACGGTATCCAGTTCCACCCAGAGGTCACGCATTCGACGATGGGGAAAGTCCTGTTGAAGAACTTCGCCGTTAACTTGTGCCACGCGACACAGAACTGGACCATGGAGAACTTCATCGAGAAGGAGATCACTAGAATCAGAGAACTCGTCGGCCCCACTGCGGAGGTCATCGGTGCCGTTTCCGGCGGGGTCGACTCCACGGTCGCCTCCAAGTTGATGACTGAGGCCATCGGCGACAGGTTCCACGCCATCCTCGTGGACAACGGTGTCTTGAGACTGAACGAGGCTGCCACCGTTAAGAAGACCCTGGTCGATGGGCTGGGGATCAACCTGACTGTCATCGACGCCTCTGAGGAGTTCTTGACTAAGCTTAAGGGCGTCACGGACCCAGAGAAGAAGAGGAAGATCATCGGGAACACGTTCATCCACGTCTTTGAAAGAGAGGCCGAAAACATTAAACCAAAAGACGGCCAAGAGATTCAATATCTGCTTCAAGGTACTCTGTACCCTGACGTCATAGAGTCCATCTCCTTCAAGGGTCCCTCGCAAACCATTAAGACTCACCACAACGTTGGTGGTCTGTTGGAAGACATGAAGTTGAAACTGATCGAACCATTGAGAGAACTGTTCAAAGATGAGGTCAGACACCTTGGTGAGCTGTTGGGGATCTCCCACGAGCTCGTCTGGAGACACCCATTCCCAGGTCCAGGTATCGCCATCAGAGTCCTCGGCGAAGTCACCAAGAGCCAGGTCGAGATCGCCAGAAAGGCCGACTACATCTACATCGAAGAGATCAGGAAGGCCGGTTTGTACGACAAGATTTCGCAAGCGTTTGCCTGCCTGCTACCGGTCAAGTCCGTCGGTGTCATGGGTGACCAAAGAACCTACGAGCAAGTCATCGCTTTGAGAGCCATCGAAACCACCGATTTCATGACCGCCGACTGGTACCCATTCGAGCACAGCTTCTTGAAGAACGTCGCTTCTAGAATCGTCAACGAGGTCGACGGTGTCGCCAGAGTCACCTACGATATTACCTCCAAGCCTCCAGCCACCGTCGAATGGGAATGATCGACCCAGGCATCTGCCCGCTCCCGCTCATATACCGCTAACATTTTATAAATTATTCTATAATATAAAATTCTCATCTGTACCCATAACATTACGCTTCTAAGAGCACGGTTGCATCCTCTGGTGGGATTACAGTTGCTCCAAAACTAGGAAACAAGTTTGTCTGAGTATAGCATCACCACTGTTTATCAGTTCGTCCTCCGGAACTGATAAACTTTCTGCATTTTTGAGTTCGATACTGCCGTACATCGAGTTAACGAGGCAAAGAGAGAGAGGGAGAGACCGCTGTCGCACAACTCAGAGCCATGACAATGTCCAAGGCGGAGCATGTGATTCTGCTGAAAAACAAGACGGAGCCCGTGGACAAGTACGAGTCGCTGGCGCCTGGTTTTGACTTCCACTCCGTCGATTTCCTCCCACTGATACGTCACGAAAACGTTCCTGACGAACTGCTGGCATTGCTGCATGACAGTAGTGCATTAAGAGACCTCCGTCATATTATTGTCACATCACAGCGGACAGTGGAATGTCTCTACCACAGTGTGCTGCCATATTTAACCCCAAGCGTCAGGAGAGAGTTTCTGAGGAAGAAAGTTTACACTGTCGGTCCCGCGACGGGCAATTTCTTGCGTGAGTGTGGATTCAGTGACGTTTGCGGGGATGACGCTGGAAACGGGGGTAATTTAGCAGACATGTTGTTACAAACGTTGCCCGATTATGATGGCGAGATCCTGTTTCTCGTGGGGGTCATCAGAAGGGACATAATACGGAAAAAGTTGACCGCACAAGGGCTCAAAGTGAGAGAACTGGTCACATACCAGACCAGCTCACTAGAGCATAACTTGCCCCGGTTTTTCAGCTGTTTGAAAACAAGCTGTACAAATTGGGTCGTCATATTTAGTCCGCAAGGTACAGCTGACATCGTAAATTACTTGAGGGAGGTTCAGAGCCAAGAAATGGGACCCGTCCTTAAAGTAGCGTGCATAGGCCCAACCACGGAACAGTTCCTGCTTGATAACGGTGTAAAACCGTTGGTGGTGAGTGTGAAACCGGAGCCTAGATATTTATGGGAGTCGATCCGCCAGTACGATGATGGTGAACGGCATTGACGCTTAATGGAACAGTTGTAAAATGGCATTATATTGTGTATGTATATATATCTGTCCGTGCTTACTTGTATTTAGGTAAGACATGGGCGTAATGATACTAGTAATTATGGTACTGGTGTGCTGGCTAGTTTCGGTCTCTTCCGGATACCAGCAAGTCCGCCCTCAAACCTCGATAGGATTTTTGTGATCTGGTCCGTGGCTATAAGCTCGTTGATTTTGATGGAGTCGACCACAGGTTTAGTCCTTAATTGCTTATCCGGTGTGTAGCGCAACCTGGGAGGTAAGATCCAGTCTGACCTTCTGTTCGGACTGTCCGTCTTGGGGACGAGCGATTCGTAGAGGTCTTTTATTTCCAGTTCTCCGTCCTCCGTAGAATCAGATTTTGATGCAGAGGATCGTCTGGAGACTAGTTCGGATTGTTGTCCCGCCTCGGCCCCACCAGTGTCCACAGTAACCGTATTCTTGCTTGAAATCCTCGATGACCTCCTGATATAGTTTGCGTCTGTGTTTGAAACTGGATACAGAGGGCCAATAATGCTTTCTGTAGAGATATCTGCGCGTATTTTGTCGAACTGCCCAGGGTTAACGACCGTTGTCGCATCTTGTTCGAAGAGGCTGTCCTCCTCTGGATTGAGCTGGGGTTGTTCAATCGTGGGATTTTCCAATGCGTTGGGCTCCGTTACACTATTGCTTGAGTCCCCCAACGATACGGAACCTGCCCGTGAAGGTGCAGCGGTACTATAATCCGTGTCCTCTGGCCCCGTCGTCACCGGCGGAGACTGTTCTTTCGTGCTGTCTCTTGTAATTCTCTCGTAGTATTTCCCCACTTGCCTACTTCTGATTCGGTCGATGTTCACTCTCCCACTTTCCGATCTGCCCTTGCGAAAAGAGTGGATAATGAAGAAATCATGGTACGACTCGAACTCCTTTGGTTTGATTGTGGTGACCAAACTCTTGATATCTTCACTGAGCGTGTCTCCATCCTTCAAAAGCTCCTTAATCTTGTCAATTTTTGAATCACTGGAACCAACGACAGCCCCCAAATGAGCTGGCTTTCCAACTGCTGACATTACACAGAGGTTTATATAAAGCAAAAGTACGTGTATATATGAATATATGAGTATATAATGTTGATCAGGTGCAACAATTCCCTGCTCTAAATTTCGCCAAGGCACAGATATCAATATCCACACCTTGTGCTAGCACACTGCAACAAGCAACTGTCCTGTCCGACAAGTCTCCTTTTCAAACTCGCACACTTCCACGTACATGTATATATATAAATATATTCATTTATTCTGCTCCCAAATTTTTTATTGCCCTGTTTTGGGATGTGACATAAAATCGGCGACACGAATGAAGAGGAGTGGCTGACGCGAGACGTCTGCTGGTGGTCGTGCAGTGGCGCATTGCTTGTGTGTATGTATGTTATTTGTATGTAGTTATTTTATTTGGAGAGGGGGGTGATCCTGTTTATAGTCCCCCAAAGGAGTCCATCATCTGCAAAAGATCGTCGTCGAGAGCGGCGGGATTAGTGTCATCTTGGATTGTGTCCCCCCGCGAAGTCCCAGTTTCTTTGCCAGTGGAGGTATCGGTAATGTTTTGTACGTGCGTCAGCCAGTTGCACACTTTAGTAACAAACTGTTTCGAGTTGGGCACAAAATGGCTCCCCGGGTGTATCAGCAGCGTGCGTTTGTCCTCCGGCCACGTATCGTACAGTCGCCGCACTCTTTCCTCTGAGACTACGGCATCCAGACCGCCCTGCACGTGTAGTGAGGGTACCCATTCCTTGTTCGTGTCGTAGGACTGCTGGTACGCGGCCGGTTCCAGCCTGAACCCGCTGAACGACACAAGGAATCGCAACGGTGGTTGCTCCTCTGGGGTCAACCCGAGGATCGCATTGATCCCCGTGGAAAGGTACCCGGCAAGCGCTGCCCCCTGGCTGAACCCGATAACCCCTTCGAAGGGCCCATTCTCCACCACGTAGTCGTGTAAGTACTTGACTGTCGCGTCTGGGACCGTGTACTGCTGCCCTGTCGTGGGAGCACCAGACTTGACCCACCACCCGTACACTGGCTCCCCCTCAGCATCGGCATCCACCTCCGCTTTATCGCCGGACACCAGCGACCGCTTATCGACAAGCTCCGGCCCACAAGGGTACCACAGTTCGTAGCCCATCTTTGCGAGGCTCTTCCTCAACCCGCCGGTCTTCTGTCTAAAAATCTTGTCCGACTGCACGAACCCGTGCAGCATCAGCACCTTCCGCAGTCCAGACATCCCTCACAGCGGCACTGCAATGGCAATTGACGTGGCACAGACGCTACAGAGTCACCTCATCGGCTCTTTAGAGGCATTAAAGTTCGAAATCATAGCGCACTGAAATTTTTCACTTCTTGTCCAGTTGTCAGCAGTCGATGGACTTGACGATACCTCTTGGATTCGGGCCCTCTCGTGTCCCTGTTCAGTTCCCTGTGGTCCCCCTTCTTGGCAACTTGAAGGTGTCAGTGTTTTCTGTGAGTTACGGGTTTGTTTGGTTCCTTTTCGGTAGTTTGGGGACAGAATTTAGTGACATAGTCCAGGGTTTCCATTCTGCAGGTTGGATCCGGACGAAGGTGTGTGTGTGTGTGTCGTGTTATAGGGTGGTAAATAGGATTAGTTGGTAGCTAACTGACTTCGGGGATCTTCCTGCTGTTGCTGTATTTGCAATTGGGGGTGATGTCTAGTTGTAAGCATATTGATCTGGTGTTGGCGGATGATCTGGAGAGGGATCGGATTCTAGGTGAGTACGCTGCGGTCAAGCGGTTTGTGTTGCGGGCGAGTCCCAGGGACAAGCTGCAGTGTGGGATGACGTGCCACACGTGTCGGGAGGTGTGTCGCGGTGCGACTTTCATCTGCCTCTCGGGGGGGTGCACGTACGTCGGGTGTTGGAACGGCGGCCACTTCCAAGAGCATACCCAGAGAGACCACTGTTTTGGGGTCAACGCACAGAACGGGCTCGTGTTCTGCTTCGAGTGTGGTGACTACGTCGTCGGTTGCGAGGCGCTCGATATAGCCGGGGTGCCCTGGGACAGCGCGATGTCAAAGCAAGTCTCGCTACCAACGAGTCTTCGGAGGGACGGGTTGTACGGGCTGCTGAACCTTGGGTCTACGTGCTTCATGAGCAGTATCCTACAATCGCTGATCCACAACACGTACATCCAGTACTGGTTTCTGAATAGCGGCCATTCGCGGCGCTGCGCACTGCGCGACCCGAGCAGTTGTATCTCGTGTGCATTGGATAGAATCATCAGCGAGTGCTATGGGTCGCTCAGCGAGCGCAACGACCATGCAGGGTTCCTTTCGCTGCTCACTTGCTCGTGGAAGATCAATCAGAACTTCGCTGGATACTCGCAGCAGGACGCACACGAGTTCTTGCAGTTCCTGCTGAACCAGCTGCATTGCGACTACAAACGTGAGCGGCAGGTGGACGACGACAAGGAGGTGAGATCTTCCTCCTCCTCTTCCTCACTGTGCCATTGCATTGTGCATTCGTCGTTCCAGGGCACACTGCGAAGCTCGATAGTGTGTCCCGAGTGCCAGGACGACTCGAAGACGATGTTGGATCCGTTTTTGGACTTGTCTCTAGACATCAAGGGACAGGGGACGCTGTACGACTGTCTGGACAGTTTCCACCGGCGCGAACAACTCCACGACTTCGACTACCATTGCCCGCGGTGCCAGACTGCACGGGACCCAATCAAGCAACTGACAATCGAGCGGCTCGCGCCGACACTTGTGCTACAATTGAAGCGGTTCGAGCACCTCGCGAGCGGGCAGAACGTCAAGTTGAACGACTCGGTCCAGTTCCCCCTGCATCTCGACATGAGCCGGTACTGCACTGGCGATGAACCCACGACAAGCATTGTGTACCGGCTTTCCGGGGTCGTGTCGCACAGCGGGACCGTCAATGAGGGCCACTACACTGCTGTGCTGCAGTTGAACTCTGGAGAGTGGTTCAAGTTCAACGACTCGATGATCTCGGTCGTGTCTGCGGAGGACGTGCTGCGGGAACAGGCGTACCTGCTGCTGTACACCGTGGAGCAAGTCGCTGCGATAGCGTAGTCGTGGTAAGAGAGGGGAAGGGTGGTGGTGGTGGTGGTGAATGCATTCTATGTACACTGTGTGTAGTACATATTCATATAAGTGGTTCGAGCAAGACATGGATCAATCGAAGAAGTCATCGTCGTCATCGTCATCGTCGTCCTCGTCATCGCTGGGGGCCAACTCTCTAGAGTGTTTCCCTACGAAGTTGAGTCTTCTGTGTGGCGTTGCACCGGTGTCTTGATCCGCGTGGGCACGTCTATCGTCTGATTCCGCAATGGCCCCGACTTGGACCATGAGTCTCTCGAGGTCTGCATCGGATGCGTCGTCACCGCCCAATTCGAGCAATGTCACGATGTTGCGAAGCACTTTCCCCTCGTGGTACACGATGAGTGTCGGGCAGTTGCGGTCTGGGTACCCCTCCACTGCTTTGCTCGCCTCTATCTCTACGAACTTACAGTCCTTGAACCTCCCCGCAGCAGTGACGAACAACCGCTCCAGGATCCTACTCTGCAGGTTCCCCTGCAACGCGAGGTGCACGAACACGTACACTGGGCCCCCCTCCGCGGTGCCCATGCTCGCCTGTGTGACTTGTTCGCTGTACTCTGGCTTGTTGCAATGGTACACCTCTCCAAAGACGCACTTGGCACGGTCCCTCTGCATCTGCGCGAACCGTTCCCTCCTGTACTGCTCGAAGAACTCATCGTCGGAGTCCGCATCGAGCTCCCTCTGCTGCTGTTGCTGTTGCTTCTGTCTCGCGATGGCCTCGTCGATGGCCTCCTCGAGTTGGTCCTCTGCGGAGTGTTCTGGCCGCTGCGGGATCACACCTTTCTCCCGCAGGATATCGTTCCACTCCGTGTCCTCGGACTCGTCCACTTGCACCTGGAACATGGGCTCGTTCATCCTTGCTGTGCTGTTCTCGTCACTACTGCCACGAACTCGTCAATATCGTTTAAAGAATTGAATCTGTTCAACGCGACCAACAACGCCTCGAACCCACTACGCAGAGGATAGCAAGACACGCAGGGCAGCAGGAATGACGAGAGCTAGGGAGACAGGGTACACGAGCAACGAGGACGACAATGTTGTGCGGGTGTTCCTCGTTCGGCACGGCCAGACGGACCACAACGTGAAGAAGATCCTGCAGGGCCACAGGGACATCCCACTGAACGTGGACGGCGTGAAGCAGTCGCACTCCTTGGGGGAGTACCTGCAGTCCCGTGGGGTCCATTTCGACCGGGTCTACTCCAGCGACTTGACACGGTGTCGTGAGACCACTGCGGAACTGCTGCTGCCCGTGGACGAGGCACCACCGCCACCGGTGAAGTACGACGCAAGGCTCAGGGAACGCAACATGGGGGTCATTGAGGGGATGCACCTCGCCGAGGCGGAACGGTACGCCGCTAAGCACGGCGGCGGGTCCTTCAGGGACTTTGGTGAACCCGCTGACGAGTTCCTGGCCCGTCTGCGGGCCGGATTCGAGGCTGCTGTAGAGGACGCCTCTGCCCATGGGTGCAAGAACATCGCTGTGGTGAGCCACGGCGGGGCCATCCGTGGGCTACTCAAGTGGCTCGTACAGGGGACCAGTGGTGGTGACTTGCAGCAGGTGATTGTGTTCAACACGAGCGTCACGGTCGTCGACTACACGAGACACGACGGTCAGTACACCGTGCGCACCGTGGGGAACACTGCACACCTGGGCGATGGAGAGTTTGTGGTCAGCGACTTGAAGTTGCGTTGAGCAGACGTGCTAGCAGGGCAGGGCCAGGTCAAGGGTACTGGTAGGGGTCTCCGCTTAGTCATCGACCCCCGCAGCGTCACCCGAACACGGTACGGTACGGCCAGCCGTATATAAGGCGGAGGGTGTTCCGGTGATGTACCAGATGCCATCTGAGATGGGCACCGGTTTGAACGGTCTGCTGGTCTCTGCAGGGACCCAATTGGATACAGATGGCTGGTCAGAGTGGGTTTTGGAAGAGTGTGAGTGACGCTTGGAACGGTGTTCCAGCTGCAGGTGGTGACGATGGTGGTGGTAGGGGTGGGGGTGCGCCGCTGCCCGAGGTGGACTTCGATGCGGTGTGCCAGAATGTGCGGGACGGGTCTGCCGTGATCGTGGACGTGAGGGAGCCCGCGGAGTACTCCGTCGTGAGCGTCCCCGGGTCCCTCAACGTTCCCTACACGTCGCACCCGGACGCGATGGCTTTGCAACCACACGAGTTCGAGCAGATCCTCGGCGTCACGAAGCCACCAACGGAGGGGAAGCGCCTCGTGTTCATGTGTGCCTCGGGGATGCGTGCCGGTAAGGCCGCGAGAGTCGCCAAGAGCGCTGGGTACAGCGATGTGGCCGTGTACAAGGGGTCCATGAACGACTGGGTGTCCCGTGGAGGCGACAAGATGAAGTGGTAGACCAGGGGGGAAGGTGAAACTGGCGGTGGTGCCATCTCTTATGTACTGGGTCTCTCTGTTTAAATATATATAACAAGACGATTGAAGTGACGACGACAAGCGCAGCAGAGAGATACATAGAGACACAAGCAGCTGTGCAAGCGATGTGGAGGTCCTGTGTGAGTGTTGGTCGTGTGGCCCTGGGGGGTACCCCCCGTCGGTGGTTGTCTCAGTCGCGGGCGGTTCTTGCCGCGAGGGTGTACACTTTCGAGGACGTGCGGCGGCTTGTCCAGCAACCTGCGCCGGGGAAGTTGCTCGTCGATGTGCGGGAGCCAGAGGAGGTCCAGGAGAATGCGCTGCCCGGTGCGGTGAACATCCCTTTGAAGAGTTCCCCCGGTGCGTTGGGTCTCTCAGCGGAGGAGTTCCGCGACGTGTTCCACTTCGATAAACCACCACTCGATAGGGAACTCGTGTTCCTGTGTGCGAGGGGGGTCCGGGCACAGACCGCGGAGGAACTCGCCAGATCGTACGGGTACGAGCATACGGGGGTGTACCCTGGTTCCATCGCCGAGTGGATCAAGAAGGGCGGCGAGACCGTCAAGAAGAAACAGACCAAAGATTGATGAGGCACACTAGCGATGCCACTTCCTGTAAATACGTAAGTACATGCAACATTTACTCAGATCCGAGTACCGCCGGGGGCCTAGGGGCCCTGGTTTACCCTGGTTTACCGTGGGGACTACCTATGGGAGTTTGACTGCCTAGGTGTCGCCGGCGTTCCCTCCAATTCTCTAAACTCCCTGCCCAGCTGCTTCTTCCGCTTCCTGGCCATCGCCCGCTCACGCTGCTTCGCGCCCATGTGCTCGTACTTCCACTTCTGCACGACCTTGCGCCGCTCGCTCTTCTTGAGGTGGAACCGCGTGCGGTTCCCCTTGTTCATCTCACCTTCGTACTCCCGCACGATCTTCTGCTCGAGGTCCCTGTTCTGCACGGACTGCAACCGCGACTTCATGCTCCGCAGTTGCTCCTCTGCGGCAGCGACGTCCCCCTCGCTGAGCAACCCACGACGCCTCGGGTCCCGCAGCAACTGCTCCAACTCGGATATCTCGCTCGCTCGGTACTCGTCCAAGAAGGCGTACCGCCGCCGCACAGCGGCCTCATCCTCAACCCCACCGGTAGCCTTACTGAACCGGATGTCCTCATACAGCCCGCCTCCCCCGCCGCTACTTGTCGATACTCGCGGCGTCGAGGGCAACCCTGGGATCTCACGCACCCGCCGCACCCGCCGCTTCGACGAGTGCTCCCGCGGTGCATGCTTGTGTCTGCGGGAGTCGTGCTCATCTTCCTCAAAGAACGCCTCGTCGTCAGACTCCGAACTGCTCTCCTCGCGACGCCCTTGTGTCTTCCTCTTGTGGCCCTCTGCCTTCTTCCTGTGGTCTGTCCTCTCCCTCTGGTCGTCCCGCTCGATGATCTGCTCCGCACGCTTCAACGCCCCGAAGGACAGCGTGCTCAGCTCGTCGTCGCCCTCGTGCACAGCCATCGACCTGGTGTTCTGCAGCTCCGATGAGATGCGATGCGATGCGATGAGTTGGTCACCGTCTGTCGTTTCTATTACTGTAAAATTTTACATAGTGACGAAGGGACCCAACCCAGGACAGGACGTCCAGGGCTACAACTCGTCGTGTGCGACTGGTTTCTTGGCCTTCGGGTGTCTCTTGTCCTTGGGTCCCCCCCTGAGTTTGTCCAGCCACCGTTGGCGGTCGCTCAGGGGCCCCTCCTGGGGCAAAATGCCGTCGAATTGGTCCCTGATGAACTGTGCAACGAGCGGTTTCGTCAGAGGTTGTGAGACTGGGTACTCCACGACGGTGTCTGTCTCCGGGTGGAACGCAAGGAGTATGCTTGTCGTGTAGTTCGAGTCTTGTAACTGCGGAAGGATCTTGTTGTTCAGTTCTTGCACTGTGGCAGGGTACAACTGCGGGAACTCAGAGCTGCTGTTGCTGGCAATCTGCCTGGTCCACCGGCGGTTGTGCGCCGCGTAGAAGTCAACTTTGTCGAGCCAATCGAGTGCCATCGCCTTGTACAGTGGTGGAGACTTCTCGTCTTTGGACAGCAGAAGAATGCAGGGACGCATACGGTCCCTCAACACAGTACCAAACCGTTCCAAGCGGCCAGCACGACGCACGTAGTTCTTCACCCGCGCCAGGACGTAGTTCACCATTGCGCTGGACCGTCTCGCACCGTAATACACCTCGTGGACGTGCCGTGACAACCGGGGAGACGCAGCTCCCTCGCGGTTCTCACTCGCGTTCCTCGCTAGGGGCACCCGTGGGGGCTTGAACAGCATCACCGTCGGGTACCCCTCGACGTTGTACTCCTTGCACAGTCCCCTGTTCTTGTTCAAGTCGCAATTGACAGCGGCGACCTGTGCGACCCCAGCAAGCCGCCGAGCGGCCTTCTCCACGGAGGGTTTCATCCGCTGACAGTGGCCGCACCAGGGCGCGTAGAACTCGACGAGCGAGGTGTAGTTCGACCCGTGGACCACTTTATCGAAGTCCTTCGCCGTCAGTTCCACAACATCCCTCGCACCCTCGTAGAAACCAGCACCAGCAACCACGACACACAGAGCAGCAATAACACACCCCCACAGTCCTCGTAGCATCGCCTCGAACTCGCTAATGGGTCCTCTACAGTCTCTCCAGTGGATCTCAGTGCAGTGGCAAGTGGCGTTTAAAGAAGAAGAAGATATTAACAACAACAACTACTACTACTACTACTACTACTACAACGGCAACAGACAGGTGATGGCGGCTGTGCAGGCATTCTACGCGTTCTACACTCTATACGAGAGCTTGAATGGTGGTGTTGGTGACTTGGGTGCGTTCTCTGGGTTGGAGGATGTCGCCAGGAGGGTGTACCCTGGGGAGGGGGCCCCTGCGGTATCCGATACGCAGCGGGTATCCCTCTTCATCACTTGGAAGAAGCGGGGCCGTCTCAGAGGTTGTATTGGGACGTTCGGGAGGTTGCCAGCAGCTAGGGCAGTCCAGAGGTACACTCTAGTGTCCGCGTTGGAGGACTCCAGATTCCCGCCCATCCAGCTTAGGGAGCTACCAGAGTTACACTGTACTTGCAACATCCTGGACAACTTCACTACGATCTACAGCAAGCAGCAGGGCAGTGCAGGGGGTCCCCAGGATATATTCGACTGGGATGTCGGGACACACGGTGTGGAACTCAAGTTCAGGGACCCTCGGTCGCACTCACTTCTCAGGGCGACGTTCCTCCCAGAGGTCATGCTCGAACAGCATTGGGACAAGCGTGCCACTTTCGAGAACCTTGTGCAGAAGGCAGGATGCAGTGCCGAGGCTGCCCAGCACATTGTGGACCACTACGAGGAGTACTTCGTCGAGGTAGTCCGCTACGAGGGCCACGCCACAGAGATCGCGTACCCTGAGTTCATGCGCAGGTGGAACAACGCCCTCCCAACGGACTGACCACCCCACCAGGCCACATGGTTGTGTCTCTTCGTCAGCGCTGTATTAAACATTGAATTTGAACACAGTCTCGAAGGGTCCCACGAGGAGAAGACCAAACAACAAGGCAACAACGCGAGACACATGGCGAGTACACAGGGTACGCCGGGCCGCAGTGGCGGGAGACGCGCGGGGGGGAGGCAGTCCGTGTCGTCCAGTTGGACAGCGGGGACAGGATCCACGCTTACCTCAGGGTTGCTTCTCGATCAGAATAGCTCAGAACCGTACGCGGGGGCGTCCTTTGAGGCAGTACCGAGCTCCATCGTGTCGTTTCACCACCCGCACTCCATCCAGTCTAGTGGATACCTCACGGGGGGCGGGGCGGGGGCTGCAGAGCAGTCGCACTCGCAATCCCCGTCACAACCACTGATCGAACGACCAGGGCCCGCGGCGCCCTCACGAAGAAGATCCTCCTCTAGAAGCTCGTCCCGCGTCCCGCAGTTCAGGTTCTTCACGGATAAGCAGATAAGCGACGCAGAGGGTGCGGCGACCCTCGAAAACACGGACTACAACACCCATTGGGAGGACCGGCCAGCGTACGAAACGGAACGTTTGTTTGGGGTCAATAGCAGCAGCAGAAGTAGCAGTGCACTCGCATCCCGTAGGTCATCCCTCTCACGTATCGGCTCTTACGGATCCTACGGGTCGTACGGGTCCCATGGATCCCAGGGGGCAGACAGTTACTTGGGCCACCCGCTCACAAGACACGCAAGAAGAAGTGAGTCTCTGTCTGGTGCTGGTGCTGGTGCTGGTGATGAGGTGCATTCCAACGCCATTTACCAAACCCGCTCCACGGACTCCTCCGCGAGTCTCTCCAGATACACCATCACAGACAGGATCCCAAGCGAGATCGAGGACCAGGACAGCGGTATCCTAGACGAGACGTCCTCGGGCCGCAGTAGGTCACAATCCACCGCCAGTGGATCATCCCGTGACAATGAGGAGGACAACAACGGACACGATGACAATCACAGCCACTACAAGAAGGGCGCGTACCACAACGAGTTCTTGAAACCAGAGTACCACGAGAAGTTCTACGCTAAATACACCGCTACACAGACTTTCCAACGGTTCTACATCACCGAGGAGGACATTGTCATCGGGATCGCTGGGTACAGGAATGGGAGGTCGCGTGTCTGGCTGTACAACCTCCTATGCTGGTTCACACTAGGGGTAGCGTACGTCGTGTTCAAGTGGTTCCCAGCCCGTAAAGTGAAACTCGTAGGGGTTAGGTGCCCTTTGGGGAAGGCGGAGTGGGTCGTGATCGAAAACGAATTCGGTGAGTTCATTGTAGAACAAGTCGACAGGAGATGGTACAACAGACCATTGAGCACGGTGCTTATACTTGAAAAATCCGAGCAGGGGGGAGGCGACGGCGTCGGAGACGACGCTCAATTCCTCGGTAATACAACACACCACCACTCGAACGACGCAAACCCGAACATGCCCATCCTCGTCTCCTTCCAGTACAGGTACATCACGTTCATCTACTCCCCACTTGAGGACATCTTCAGAACCAATAACAATTGGGCAGACCTCGACTGGCTCAACTTGAACCACGTGCAGCGCGGACTCCCTAGCGTGATCCAGGAGGACAGAATCATAGCGTTCGACAAAAACCAGATCAACTTGAAGGTAAAGACAACTTCGGAGATCCTCTTCAATGAGGTGCTCCACCCGTTCTACGTGTTTCAAATCTTCTCCATCATCCTGTGGAGCTTGGACGAGTACTACTACTATGCGGCATGCATCTTCCTCATCTCCGTGCTCTCCATCTCGGAAACACTGATAGAAACAAAAAAGACGTCTCAAAACCTCTCTGAAATGTCCCACTTCAACTGCGAGGTGCGTGTCTTCAGAGATGAGTTCTGGACAAACGTAAACTCAAGTGATCTGGTCCCGGGGGATATCTACGAAGTTTCAGACCCAGCACTCACAGTCCTACCGTGTGACTGTATCCTACTGACCGGGGACTGTATTGTAAACGAGTCCATGCTCACGGGTGAATCGGTCCCAGTCCCGAAGACCCCAGCTACAGAGGACACCATGTTTCAACTCCTGGAAGATTTCCAAAACACGCAAATATCAAGCTTCGTCTCCAAGTCTTTCCTATTCAACGGTACAAGAATCATTAGAGCAAGGTACCCTCCGGGCCACTCCGCTGCTCTCGCCCTGGTCGTACGAACCGGGTTTTCCACAACAAAGGGCTCCCTCGTACGGTCAATGGTCTTCCCGAAACCAACAGGGTTTAAGTTTTACAGCGACTCATTCAAGTACATTGGTGTAATGGCTGTCGTTGCCATGCTTGGGTTCTCGTTGAGCTGCGTCAGGTTTGTGAAAATCGGCTTGGATAGAAGGACAATGATCTTGAGAGCACTAGATATAATAACTGTTGTCGTCCCACCTGCGTTGCCAGCGACTCTGACTGTGGGGACGAGCTTCGCCCTGAGCAGATTGAAACGTAAGGGAATATTCTGTATCTCACCGACGAGAGTCAACATTGGTGGGAAAATCGACGTTATGTGTTTCGACAAAACAGGGACATTGACAGAGGACGGGTTGGACGTTCTGGGTGTGCACCTTTCCGAACCGGGACAACACGGGTTCAAATTCGGCACCTTGAAATCTGATAGTGTCGACCTCTTTGACAAGTTCTCCTTGAACGACTGTAGCTCGCCGCTGGATGTAAAGTCGAAAAACCTTTTGATGTCGCTTCTGACTTGCCACTCTTTGCGGCTCGTTGATGGCGAATTGATAGGTGACCCTTTGGACTTCAAAATGTTCCAATTTACAGGTTGGTCATTCGAGGAGGACTTTCAAAAACAGAAATTCCATTCGTTGTATGAGGAAAGACACAAGGGTGTCATGTTCCCGGAGAACAATGACATCATACCTGCTGTGGTTCATCCCAACTCCAACGACCCGGAAAACAAGTTTATTGATAACGACCCGCACAATTTCTTGGGGATTATCAGAAGCTTCGACTTCCTGTCCGAACTGAGAAGAATGAGTGTTATTGTGAAACCTAGCTCCGATGACATATACTGGGCGTTCACAAAGGGGGCTCCAGAGGTTATTTCTGAGATCTGTAACAAGAACACTTTACCATCGGACTACAACGAGATCTTGGACCACTACACGCATTCCGGGAACAGAGTCATCGCCTGTGCTGGCAAGATCTTGCCCAAGCACACCTGGCTCTACTCTCAAAAAGCCAGTAGAGAGGAGATTGAATGCAATATGGAATTCCTCGGTTTCATCATTTTTGAGAACAAACTGAAGGAGGCGACGACCCCTACATTGAAGGTTTTGCAAGATGCGAGTATCAGAACGATCATGTGTACGGGGGATAACGTTTTAACTGCTATCTCTGTTGGCAGAGAATGTGGTTTGGTCAAGGAGCCGAAAGTTTACGTGCCGTATTTGAATAATCCAGATGAAGAGTTTCTCGTGTGGAGAGATGTTGACAACTACGAGGATATCCTGGACGTTGCCACTTTACAGCCGGTTAGTCAGGAAACAACCGCAGATTATACTCTGGCCGTGACTGGGGAAGTGTTCAGAATACTCTTTGCCTCAGAAAACAATATACCGGAGGATTACATCAACGAGATTTTGCTCAAGACATCTGTGTACGCAAGGATGTCACCGGATGAGAAGCACGAGTTGATGGAGCAGTTGCAAAAAATCGACTACACCGTCGGGTTCTGTGGTGACGGTGCTAACGACTGTGGTGCTTTGAAGGCTGCTGACGTGGGTATTTCCCTGTCTGAGGCAGAGGCCTCTGTCGCTGCACCATTCACCTCGAAAGTGTTCGATATACGCTGTGTTCTTGACGTTATTAAAGAGGGGAGAGCATCGCTGGTCACTTCTTTTGCCTGTTTCCAGTACATGAGCTTGTACTCTGCGATCCAATTCATTACAATTACGATCTTATACAGCCGTGGTTCCAATCTGGGTGATTTCCAGTTCTTATACATCGATTTATTCCTTATTGTTCCAATTGCGATATTCATGTCGTGGTCTAAACCATTTGATAAACTGGCTAAAAAGAGACCGTCCGCAAATCTTGTTTCATTAAAGATCCTGCTCCCCATGATGCTAAGTTTCGTGATCATCCTTCTATTTCAAGTGATCCCGTGGTTGTATGTCCAGGAGGAACCCTGGTATGTGAAACCCATTGTCGGTGGGGATGATGCGGTCCAATCCTCAGATAACACAGTTCTTTTCTACGTTTCTAACTTCCAGTACATCCTAACGGCCGTCATTCTCTCCGTGGGCCCTCCATACAGGGAACCCATGTCGAAGAATTTCGGGTTTATCATCGATATCTTAGTATCGTTGCTGGCCAGCACGTTGTTGATGTTTGTGGATCTGACTTCCCGTCTCGGGAGGCTTTTCCAATTGACGTTTATCTCTGGTGGGTTCAAGGCATTTATTGTTGTGTGGGCGGTTTTGAATTACTTTGTGCAAGCTTACATTCCGGGCACGGTCAAGACGTATTTCAAGAAGCGGAGAAGCAGTAAGAAGTACAAGAATATTTTGAGGGAGAGAAACACCCTTCAGACGGCGTGAATTAGTCGTTATATTGAGACGGGATATTTAAATTTTGTATACGATTGTACAGTACCTAATTGTGTCATATCGAATTCGATGCGTTTCTCATCGATAAGAAACAGTTCCACAGTACACCGACTGATGAACTGAAGGGCACTTGGAAGTGTTTCGGCATGATTGAGAAGTTAATGATCTGAGCCAACGGCCACACCAGTAAGTTGCACCCTAAAGTCGAGATGTAAAGTTTTTGGATTTTGATCCTCATCGTGTGTGCGTTCCCTCCCTCCATGAGGTAATTGGAGTAACTGAAGAAGAAGTACAGGAATAAGGGCGAGTACAGCAACTGATCGCATAGCACCCGCTCAAATACCTGTACCATGGATGGGTCCTCTGTGAAATAAAAGTTCAAGAACTTGTACCAGGGGACTTGGAAGTTGGCCACAAAGGCCCCCCAGCCCATGAACCAGAGCCACCTTGGGAAATCGAAGATGACTGTGTTCTCGTTGTCCTGACTACCGGTTCGTGGGAGGTCCTCCGTGGATGACGCAGGTGTGATTCCGTACTCGTTGAAAACGGAGAAAGTGTCGCTGTCGTCGTACGAAAGTTCTTGCGGCCCCTCCGAGTTCGAGAATGTCCGCAGCAACTGATTACTTGTATCGCTGACAAACTGAGGTACAGGGTCTATAACATGTGAATGGAAGCAAGTGATGCATTGGGCTATAATATCGGAGATCCCAAAAAGCAGCACATTTGTGCAGGCTGTAGCCACAAGTCTTGTTTTCTGGTACAAGTCTCGGTACACCCTCATGAAGAACAGAAGAAGCAACCCCCACAATGCCAGTAACCCCCAGTGCAGCACAGTGATCCTGTACGCTTTAGAGTTCAATACTCTAACCTCGTACGCGCGAACTCTGCCCCCTATTCGAGTCAGCCTCTTCCTGATAGACCGCGCCTCGTCGTAACCGCCCAGAGAGATGGGCCCACTCAACCCCACATCAGTTTCAGCACCATTGGAACACGGTACCGATATATCCTCCCGGCTGCCAGACAACCCTACCATCGACACCTGTATTACAGTGTTCAAACGTGCAAGACTGCAGAGGGAGGACCCTCATCCCATCCTCTTCAAGCGTCAAATGACGTCTTTTCGCTTCTAATGGAAAGTGACTGTTTTTTAAATTTAACATCGGTACATTTTTTATTTTTTTAATTTTTTAAAACAAAAAATAACAATTTTGGAGTTATTTCCAGAACAGGAAATTTGTGAATTTGAACGGGAAAAACAAATTTTGGCGCAGCGGTAGCAGCGATTTAGGCTGAAAGTAGGCGGGGGCGTGGGGCGCAACCCCGCCCGGGTCCGTTGCGGGTCCCGCCGAGTGCTTCCCGTTGGAGGGGTGTCTCCGCCTGGACCTCTGCCTAGGCTTGTCCCCGCTGTCCAGGCTGGAAAAAAATTACAGTGCGTTGTGGAACTTCCTTCGATGTTCCAGGCTACTGGGGCTTCCTGTTTGCATCGTACAGGTTGCAATTGGTTGATTGGCGGTTGCAGTTGATTGTATATCTGAATTGGAGGCACTGATTGAAGGAATCTTCTCCGACTAGAAACACACAGAAACACATACACATACACACACCGAGCCAAGATGTTGATGCCAAAGGAAGATAGAACTATGATCCACAGATACTTGTTTCAAGGTATGTTATTTTTGAGATGAAATGAATATGAGAGGGAGCAGTGCGGTGAGAACGTCAGTGGGTCAATCAGCCCTGTCGATGATCTGTTTTATGCATAGGTAACTGCGAGTTTTGTTTATGAGGGAGTGGCAAGCTAGCTGCTCCTCTGTCGATACAATACAGTGATTATCCTGGAGTTTAGGATGAGAGAGAGAGAGAGAGAGCTAAATTCAATAGTGGTTTCTTCGTTCTCTTTTCTCTATTAACACACTGATGCTTTGAATCGTTCAGTCATCTCAACACTCTGCACGCTACGATCACCTCTCCCCTGAGAAGGGAAATGTCAACTTTTATTTTCGAATTACTAACAACCCTCTTCTTGTTTCTTTCAATGCTCTTACGTGGTGGTACTACGAGCAGTGTTACAAACTCCCTACTCTTTTTTAAACAGAAGGTGTTGTCGTCGCAAAGAAGGACTTCAACCAGCCAAAGCATGAAGAAATTGACACCAAGAACTTGTACGTCATCAAGGCTCTACAGTCCTTGACCTCCAAGGGTTACGTCAAGACTCAGTTTTCTTGGCAATACTACTACTACACCTTGACCGAGGAAGGTGTGGAATACTTGAGAGACTACTTGCACTTGCCTGAGCACATCGTCCCAGGTACCTACATCCAAGACAGATCTCAAAACCAAAGACCTCAAAGAAGATACTAGGCGGTGTCTCCTTTCTTACGGGGCAGCAACACGATATCAGGCCTATCTGGACCGACCAAGTTATTCTTAACCATTGTCAAATAGTAAGGTTTACAATCAATCAACCAATCAACCAAAATGCAAAAACTATTATACTATATATGTAAGCTTCACATATTCTAAACATTATGTATCTTCCATTAATCCAATTCATTAAAAGTATACCCGAAGAACAAACTATCAAGCACGTCTGTTGATCATTGCGATGGCGATGGGCGATGTCAGGATCGAAAATTTTTTGTTAGTTAAAAGCGTATCCGTTGATGGGGGGAGACAGCCTTGCTGGGCGGAGTTGCTAATACACATGTGGGACCATGTCTGAACGCGTGCAGTACGATGTCGAACTGTGCGCTGGAAACGGTGTACCTGAGTCGGAACTCCCAGCTGGGGGGAAAGATTTTAGGGAATTTGTACCGATGGTCGATGCGGTATTGCAGTCCAACGTGGATTCCCCTGCGGAACAGGTAGATTTCGAACAGGTGAAGACTCAATTGGAGGAAGTGTTCGTTTATAACCTGGACCCCTATAGAAAGGAGCTGTTCTCCATCATTGAACAACGCTTACAGTTGCTAAGGGATAGCGAAATCGATGATATGACAGCGGCAGACTCGTTCGACATCCGCCAGGCGTTTCTAGCGGAGATCACCCGCGAGAACATCGAGAACAAGATACATAAGCCCTCGAGGAAATCCAGGAAGATCAAATCCAGGAGGTCAAGACACAACGAGCTGGGCAAGTTCCTACGAGATCACCTTGGCGTGGAACAGATAGAAAGCGATATCGTGGAGGAGCGCGTACGAGATTACGTCAACGCAAGCAATCTGAGAAACGCTGGGAACAGTGACGAGATCATCTGCGATACAAGGATGCAGCCGCTGTTCGGAGAGAGGATTACAGAATCAGGTTTGAACGCCGAGTTGAAGCAGTTCGTCACACAGGTGAAGCAAAGACTGGACCATCCAGTCGGAGCAAACGCATCATTAATGAGCATAGAACTCTTTTCATCGTCGCAAGAGGAGACCCACATCATGGACTCAGAGAACGACACGTCTACACCGAGTTCGGCAGCATCGGACACGTCCGCGTCAGAAACGGAGGATCCTGCATGGCCGACCGCACCAGCCTCAGAAGACCGCGAAGATACGGTAGTGCTGACGGTTCGCGGTGATCGCAGCAGTGGAATCCCACAGTCTGACCTCGATTCCGCGTCGGATTCCGATTGAAATAACCCACTACCTGTTCTCATACTGGTTCTACGCTGTTAACCGTTGTTGTTATTTTTCTATTGAGAATTTAAGCAGAAAAGTGGCCGCTACTGCCATTAGAGGCAGGCTTAGCCACTGACAGCAGATCACATCGGAATACGGCAGATTGATCAGGTGTCTTGTGGGCACTTCGATGTCTAGTTATTGTGCAGGGAGTATTCTAGGAGAATAAAATGAATCGAATCTCGTCCATGAAATCGGGGGATGCCTCTGACGAGTCCCTGGGGAGTCTCTCGCTATCAGAGTACAGTCCAAAGGTCGAACTCGAGAGTGTATACCTCTACACTTTACGACTCCTTGTCCTCGAATACATCAATAAACCTCAGTTCAAACAAAATGACCGAAACCGTCAGTCTCCTCCTACGCCTCCGTCATCGTCAGCGTCATCGTCGGCGTCATCGTCGTATTCTTCCCCACACTCATCTCGCTGGTCTTTATCTTCATCACTACTGGAAGATGGTGGGAGGTCCGTCTCACTTGGTCTGGGGAAGTCTTTGTTTAGCAATGGGCAGTCGTCGAGCAACACAGATAAGACTAATAATTCCGAACACATTAGGATCATGACCACTTTGAAACAACGCCTGGCTGCGTACCTATACGATGTGACAATGGGTAGGAAAAAAGTGGCAAATGCAACCTTTAGACGATGCCTACTCAAATTCAATAACGACACGTTCATGAACTCTAGTTTGTCCACCACGCTAGAAAATATGTCTAACGTCGAAGAGCTGATTGTCTATTTCACTAAAGCCGCGAACAACGAGTTGAGCAAAGTCGTTGTAGGAGACGTTCAAAAAGAGCTTTTCAAACAGGTATCAAAATTTGTTTGCCTATTGCAATCGTTGCTACCAACCAATACGCCTGCGTCCTTTATCAACAAATTGACGGCTTGCGCTGATAGAATGAAACCCACAAAGCCCTCTTTGAAACAGAAACTCTTCTCTAACGAAAAAAGGCGGAGCGCAACTCCGGTAATGTGTGAAATCCAGGATTCATCGTCAAAGTCCGCTATACGGAAACCAGTAGCTGTACATCATGTTGCACCCAGCTTTAAGCTGGATGCTATTCCTTATTCCAGTTATTTCTCCGAAATATTCAACATCGATTCTATCAAGGTACAGCAGGACGTCATTAAAGTGATGAAGGAGTCGACGAATTTCACATTCTCTAGAGAACTCGATGAATATAGCTTTCAACTCCAGTCTGATGGGGGGTCTCTCCTTCCTTCTGATTTCAGAACGGAAGAAGCATACAATTCGTGGAAGATCCTTGAAACGGAAGAGATCGAATTGTTCAAGAACGAATTTAGAACAATTGGAAGGGCGCCTAGCGTTCCTAGCAGTAAGAACCTTATAATGCCGTCCGATCCTCGCTCCACATTTGTTATGCTCATGA
Source organism: Huiozyma sinensis (assembly GCA_030705205.1). Lineage (NCBI taxonomy): Eukaryota > Fungi > Ascomycota > Saccharomycetes > Saccharomycetales > Saccharomycetaceae > Huiozyma > Huiozyma sinensis. The sequence continues at coordinate 32,138 of JANIWX010000015.1, forward strand.
ATTTGATTATAAAGAAAGAATGTAGCACGAATATGAACTCTATGGAATTCACACCAAGCGCATTATATTTCATGAACACCGCAGCTAGATACTGGAGAGTAAATTTTCCCTCAACTCTCGCGACACTGTTTTACACGGCATCTAACATCAGCGTCTTACATAGTGAAGAAATAAATCTAGCATTGACAGAGGGCTTATTTACTTTCATTAAAACCACGATTTTACATTCAAATGCTATTGTAGATACCCGAGATTGGAACGAAATGGACAGAAGACAATGGAACGCTAACCTATTTTACACTTCCGAGCAATGCGTGAACTCTTTGGATAATCTGCTCACGGGACTGTACGCTCCGACTAAACCGAAGTTTTCTCCAATTCTGGTTTTCTATTTTGAATATGTATCAGCGGACCCCAGCTTTCAAGAGCATCTACCTACTACGGAAAAGCGCATTGTTAAGAGGTTACGAAGAACAATATTCAAGACCAGTGAAAATTATTACAAGTCACTGATTATGGAACTGCCAAAGGATGAAACGTTGGAATTTAAACATATACAAAACATTGCTGAACTGATCGTTAAGCAACTGAGTAACATTCAAAAGCGGTACACGAAGCCTCTACTGGATAGAGTGAATATCTCGTTTGAATGCGCTACAATGCTGACCACGGCAATGGCCATCGATGGACCAAATATGATCAAAAAGATTGAGAGGGTATTTAAATCCAAAAAGGAGGATATCCCTCCAGTCGATGCATTGGAACTTTACAGCACATTCAAAGAGTTGAGAGACATATATCGGCAAGTTCAACCCAAAGAGAAATTCCCCTTTAATTTGGAGAGAGCATTTGGAAAATACCTAAAGCGGTTTGCCAAAAGTATAGCCCTGAAGATTTTGGAAGTGTTCCGTAATTCAATTAAGACTGAAAACTGGGAAAAAATCAATGACGATGTACGGTATAGTAAATCAGTACTGGACATCTTCAAGATGGCAAATGAGTCTCTAAATATATTCAAAAACTTTGATTGGGATATCAATTATCGCTTCGCAGAAGCTGTGGTCATTGTTTTGAAAGCATTTTCTGATGGAATACAATTATACTGTGATACGGCTGTAAAACTTGTGCAGAAGAGTTTGAGGTACAGTTCAGCTAACTCCTATGATTTTGAAGATCGAGGTTCGAACACAAATGAGAGTGAGAAAAGGAAAAGTAAATGGGATTTTCATGAAATGAAAAAGGCGGTCAGATCTTCATCCAATTCAACCATTCCACAACCTTATAAGTACAAGACCGAAACCTGTGTTATATTGAACGATGTGGATACAATGATAGCCCATTTGGAAGAACTCGAGAATATTGTCGATTTTTCTGAACTGTCCAAAGTTATAACTGAGCATAATGCGGTAAAGCAGAAAACCACTGGAGACTCTGTAGAGGATGGGATGTATCAGCTCTACACTATCAGGATAAAGAGTGCCAGCGACATTAAAGGCTATGGGTCAAATGGTTTATCGAACAGCTCTGTATCGCTAATTAATAGTAAAGAGAAGAGTGAGATCGGGGAGACGAAAGTTGTACCAAAATCAAATAATCCAGAGTGGGACGAAGAATTTGAACTTCAATTGAAACGTGATGAGAAATGTACACTGCTGCTAAATGTTTGGCATCACCCTTCGGGAAACTTTATGTCGCTGACTGGAGCCGACCTGTGTGGGCGAGTATCTTTGGTACTCGACCCTAAAGAGTTTGCCGATGACGGATTTCCAAATCCAAAGACCTTGATCTTAGATACTCGTGGTGAACTCAACATGGAAATATCGCTGGAGACAGAAAGAATGGATCCATTATTTTGCATCGGTAGATCCTATAGGACCCTATCAAGAGCGAGAGATAAGATCTTAGAACTTGTCGTTAACAAATTTACCCCTTTCGTTAGTTTCGTTTTCTCTCGTGAGGTTTTGAAGAGTATATGTGGGGGCCATGGCACCAGGAAACCAAGTGACGAAGAAATATACGATGCTATTGTCCCCCTTTTTGACTATCTAAATGCAAACCTAAACGTTTTGGGTCAAGAACTGTCTCACGGCCTGTTGTTCATGGTGATGTTGAAGGGATGGTTATTCATTATAAAGGCTGCAGATATCATGTTATTACCCCAAGTGGATATAGCCAAGCATCGACTTGCAAACGCTAGAAAATCCTTGTGGAGTATAGGAAGTTCGAACTCAGTGTCTGGGTATGGGAGAGCACTTACCGAATACGAAATTGATTGTATTTTCAAGTGGTTGGATGCATTGTGTGTTGACTTTTTTTACAACCAAGGAGAGGGTCCCCCCTTGAAAGCTTTGCAAAATACTGAATATCAAACATTACTCTTAATCCCTTCCTTCTACAAGAAAAGCGCGTTAGAGCTGAAAAGCGAGGTTAAACGCCTAAATCCACTGTATTTCCAAAATATTGCAGAACTGACGAGTGGTAGTAACGTGGCAGTCAGTAGGAGGTTTACCACAGTAGAGCGGAGAAAAACTATAATGGGGAACTCTTCCAAGGGTAAGAGAAAACAGCTACAGGAGGAACTTCAGAAAGCAGACACTGACTCTCCACAACAATCGTTATCAACTCTAAACATAATTTTGAGGGTATTGATCACAAAGGGGGAGACGGATTACGTTTACAGGCAACTGCATGAAAGGAAGCAGAAGATGAAGCGGATCAACGTAGCAAGTTCGGCTGATAAAGTTTCAAAGGGACAGAAAATTAACTATAGAAGTTGATATATACCTCTATAAAAGCATTGTAATACTGCATTTTCAATACCGTTTATTTTCTATGGAAATGAATAAGCTGAAAGGAAGCAAAAGTTTACTGACTTTTTGCTCCCAAAAATATGTAGGGTGACTCTGTGTTTGAAAAAAGATCTTTCAAGTTATATATATGTGTGCTGTTCTGTATCTATTCGGACCTTGAGCAGGGGCATAATGATAATAATAGTCACACTTTACGTAAGTTTAAATACCTACGTGTTCATTTGATAAAGTACGTTGGTTTAAATTTATGCTTCGTTTGTCTTTGGTTGAAGTATTTAATGATGTTGTGAACGGATTGTTTCACGGATTATTAAGGATTATTGAGTTAAAGTACAACACAAAAAGTATCATCAAACCATATACTTATTTATTGAGCATAACGTGAACTAACATATCTAATAAACTCTCCTGCGATGTTAGAAAGATGTTATCAAAAGTTTAATTATTTATGTTTATCTCTGTCTCTAATCTTGTTTAAGATCTTAAAAAATAAAGTTAATGCAAACCATAAACTTAAAGAAAATCACGGTTCTTAAATTCAATACGTTCAAACACCTAATTCGTTCAAGTCTTGCAGAAACCCTGCCTAGACAAGTTTTGAAACACCTTCAATGGCTGGGGAATCATTAACTTTAGGTCATCAGTTTTTTGGGCTGATTTATTTATATTACGCCATATAATCTAGCTTGAACAATCTTGTCAATGCATTGCAAATTGCAACGTACAATAGAATCATATTCACAGGGAAGACACCTAATTGTGAGGCATCCAAAAACAATCTAAGATCAATATTAATTAATTGACTTCCTTTTACGTTTTAACCTACATAAAATCGGTCTAGAGAGGGAGATCTATTGAGTAGATAGAGTTCTACCTTTGCAAAGATATCTTGCAAGGCGACAACCTGTATGGCCCAGTTTGTTTAAAGATGCTACAAGTAAAATACAGAGAAACAATTCCAGCACCTCACTCTTTTGGGGTCAGATATACAATTGAAACGAACATTGCAAGTGTACAACACGTCAGAGATGACAAAGACTAAATGGAAAAGAACTACAGAGTGATAATGCAAACACAGACTCCATAAAACGGGCATCCACCCCCAATCCAAAGCTCTTTTTAACCAACATCAATTTTGGAAAACAGACCCCCCCTCACGAGCGGCGCTATGCCATTGCAAGACTAGATCAGCTAAGGGCATCTACAACAATCGGAACACCGGCTTACCTAAACCTTGTTTTTGCTCCGCGTAAAATGCGCAAGCAACACATAGTTTTGCTTACAAAGAAGAAGGTCGAGTGTTCTAACTTCTTTAAGAGTTGAGGGAGCCAGATAGTGCATCGCACCACCGTACTGAAACCGGTGCAATCTCATTGTGCGAGCACGCCACAGCATTGAAACCCAGAGAACGAGGAGAGGAAACACGTGCCATCGGCAACAATTCAAGAGTAATACGGTAAACCAAACAAACAGACGCCATTCTCAGTTGAGAGATCCGCATGCACTGCTACATGAAACGCGTTTAACTCACTTTGTTGAGAATTCTTATCAAACGTATAAAAAGTCAAATATACTCTTTTGTCTTTAACATGTACTTGCTTTGTCACGAATCACTCTTCAGCAGACCAAGAACTGTCAAAGACGCTCCGACAGAAGATAAAAAACATGGCTAAGAAGGGTTACTACGCTGTGCAAAACGGCAGATCAGCTGGTATTTATAGCGACTGGGACTCTTGTAATTCGCAAGTTTCTGGCTATAAAGGTGCTGTGTTCAAGAAGTTTGACACCTACGAGGCTGCTCAGAGCTTCGCAAACAGTAGCAGTGGCTATTCTTCAGGTAGTTCAGGGAGTTATAGTGGGAGCCAATCTCGCTCAAGCTACTCTGGTGGTGGTGGTTCTTCGAGCTACACGAGTCCATCGTACTCAAGCTACGGCTATTCTAACTACCGTGACACCTCTCCGGATGCCACGCCAGCGAGGTCTAACTTCTCCAGTTATCAGAGTAGAGTGACAAAACCGGCTGTTACGAAGCATTCCTCGACGAAATCCCCATATTACGCCGTGAGGAGCGCCAACCCCAACATTCCTAGTAAAATATTCAATAATTGGAATGACTGTAAGGATTACACGCACGGCCAGAAGGGTCTTTCGTTCAAGAAATTCGATGACCAGAAGGGTGCATCATCGTTCTTGAGCGGGACTGTTGATGCTGAGAAGGATTGCAAGATCATAGGTACATCGTCAGATGTCTTTGAAACCCGTTACAAAGTTCCAACGACTGCCAAGAAATACGATAAGCAGTGCGCTGTCTACTGTGACGGATCCTCGCTTGCTAACGGTACCGCCTCAGCTCGTGCCGGGTACGGTGCGTACTTTGAGGGAGAACCGGAAAAGAACATCTCCGAGAGACTCCGCACCGGTGCGCAGACGAACAATAGAGGTGAGATTCAAGCTGTTTCCAGTGCCTTGGATAAAATATGGGACAATTTGGCAAGTGAGCCGGAAAAGGTCAACTATAAGATCAAGACCGATTCTGAGTATGTCGCGAAATTATTAAACGACAGATACGGTTTCTATTCAGAAGCTGAGCTCTCAAACTTGCCCAACAGTGATTTGGTTGTTCCATTGGTCCAGAAGTATGTCAAGGCCAAAATGTACTACCAGGTAAACAAAGATAAGTTCCAAAATAACGGTGACTTCTCCGTCGAATGGGTTAAGGGCCACTCCGGTCACGAGGGTAATGAAATTGCCGACGAACTTGCCAAGCAAGGTGCCTCCAAATACTAGCCCGACGGGTTACAGCTTTTTTTCCTTCTTCTTGTGACGTTTTGACACAAAGTTATTTACATATTCGATATATACTTCCAAGTATCTAACGTTAGTTTTTACCGAAAACATACAGATTTCGTTCATCGTAATTCCACAACCGTGCTATCAAGTCGAAAACACCGTTGTTTTCCGTCTCAAGTTGATACACCCCACACATGCTCAAGAGAGACGCCAAGTACAACCCCCACGTAGAAACTCTATGCGTTCTTCGGAACTTCGTGGTAGGTAAGTACTCAAGTATGAGGCTTTTAAACCCGTAGTGACAATATGCAATGAACAGACTGGAAATCGCAAAATCCAGGGTCGGATACAATGCGATCCCAGCGTACGCTGTATAGAATGGGATTATGGTGACAGGGAGTAGCGTGTACGAAATGATGCGCTGGTAAGCAGCCTGGTACTCGTTTAGCGGGCTCTTCGGTGGTTTTAGCTTCCCCAAGGTTGCTTGCGGTTCTGCACTCTCCACAGTAGGTGCCTCCTTTGTAGAGTTGTGCCTCTTAGCCATTGGCAAGATGCACGTTCTTCTACTAAACGCTGCTCTCCAAAGGGGAAAAGAACTGTTCGAAGTCAAACACGACCTGGATAGAGCACACTTCAAACCAAACATAACTGGAAGCGATGGACCCACTGAACACACTGCTGAACAGCGTACCCTGCGATGACTTCGACTGTCAGGGCCTCATCGTTTCACATCAAAAGTTCAAGAAGTGAAATAATAATATCATCGAGAAAAATGATACGGTAACAGAGATTGGCGGTTAATTGGCACGAGGAAAAGCACTCTATTGAAGCATAGCAATAGCAGAATACGGTTCCGTGGGTAAAGCAAGACGTTGCCATGGGTGTCTTGGAATTTTTGCAGATTCATGTGTTGGGCACGAATTACAACTGGAGTGGCTGGAACTTCCGACAGTGGATCTTTTTTAGTGACACACTTTTGAGGATAAGTGTGATTGTTTCCGCGTACTATCTCCTTGTGATGATGCAAACAGTTATAACGTTCTTTATAAACTGTCCCATTACAGCGAGGGCTAAAAACCGTGCGTACGGATGGATCCAACCCCTACCGCTAGTAGGAAATTCCATAATCGGGTGGGCAAGGCGTGTAGACGATTTTGTTTCCGTTCGTTTGCCGGATATTATCAGCCTAATGATAAAGATATCCCGGTTATTGGTCCAGGTAATTCTTATTAGAAGTACGTTTGGTAAGAACGAGAACGTGGTTGTTTTCCCCACGGAGGAGAGTGAGGAAATGATGCTGTTCCGCCAACAAAAAATTCTGACTACATTGCTCATAGCAAATCACCGCTCGGTAAATGACTACATACTGATCAACTACTTGATTTTGCAGGGGACCGGATTTTTGGACCCTCAGACTAGTCTGGTTTCCATTGCTAAAAGATGCTGGACTGACGAAAGTTTCGAATTCCCGGAGGTTGAATTTCTATCTTGGGGGACAGCGATGAATTTACCGAATTTACAGTTCTTCAAGAACTTGCTACTTAAAGACGAAACAATTGACGTGTCCAAAGAAGATATTAAGGCCGAGTTGGAGACGGGACCTAATAAAATATTTGCATTATTCCCAGAGGTGAATATCTTGACGACTGAAATAAGTATGATGCAGAGAAAGTTGAACGACCAATATTTCCCACACGTCAAAAAATTCTACAATGTGCTGTACCCTCGATTCCCAACTTTCATCAATACGATAAGAACCTTTTCTGAGCTGTGTTTCCCAAAGGGAGGAGGTGACAAGAAACAACACCTATCCAACCCTATCAAGAAAATCGCTGGTGCCAGAAAACTTATTGCGGGGGAAACAGTGGGAACAAGAACAGAAACAAATCTAAGTATATCGGAGGATAATTCAAATACAGGGGACAAGCCCGCACTGAAAAATGAAAGACCGGCACAAATCAACAGTTACTTTTACGATATCACCATTGTTTACTACCGACCCGTGTTGCTGGAGAACGCCCACGATCATGAGAGGGGAAAGTTAAAGACAGTTGACGGATTTCAATTGGAGGAAACAATTCCGTCCTTTCTAGAATTGCTTGCCTTACCATGCGACAAGACCAGCTCCCCTGTAATTGTTATGGTAGACGTGAAAAGGTACGAAATCGAAACCCTTTTGTCCTTGAAGAACAAAAAACTGGAAAAATGGCTAGAATTGCAATGGGAACGGAAGGAGGAACGTATCTCCCATATTAACTCGAAGATAAAGCTGAGATAAACGTGGGGACCGTCCCCACGGACAGATCCTTGCACAGACAGCTACCGAAACGTAATTATGTATACAACGCCCGCCTGTAACTTTGCTTCGCCTCACTCTTCAACGCGCGTAAACGTATGAGATGATTTTCAAAGCAGTTTTTTCACACTAAATTTCGATAAATTTCCGTTGTTCGTCTAACAGGACTTCAATTGCTTCTTCACCGCTGAAGGGCCGAGGATATCGCTACTGACTGGTCAATTAGGTTTGAAGCGAGCATTTCCCCCCTTTTCTCTGAGCTGTTCTCCCATTTTTCTCAATTGAGTAGGCCGTTCCGTGAGATACACACACCGTTTGTTGTTTGACCTATATCGCGGAGGGAAAAAACTAACTAGTGTGACACAATTCTTGATTAGCCAACCCCCGTCGCAATCACCTAACACATAGTCCAAATATGCTCTCCCAATGCTCAATTCCGGAAGTTAAAGAGGAGGTGATCGGCTACGCGCTAGATGAGCGTAAACAAAGACTGGGCCAGTTCCAGGATCTCGGCCCTCCAGACCTGATAACTCTGGTGAAATATTTACCGTCATCCGGTAACGCCAATACTACCAATACCCCCAATACCGGCGCAAAGGCAGACTCTGCAACACTTACCAGCACAGACCCATCGTTACTTTTGAACGGATTACATTCTCATGATAAGTTAAAGGGGGAAGTAGGAACATTTTTCTACTCTGTAGGTGCTGACACTTCGGATCCAGCATCGATTACCATCTTTCTGAAGAACATTGCTGACCTTATTGCAGAAGAGCCTCAGAACTGGTTTAGCAAGAAAAAGAATTTCCAAGTGGCTAGGATCTCTTTGTCTACATGGAACTCTTTCAGAAAATGTGACATGAACATTATCGTGCACATGCCTGGTACAGTTAATATGTTTGTGCTCGACTCTAATGGTGAACAACTGCATATCGATCCTGAGTCCGATGATGGGAAAATTATTTGGGCGGAAGTGTTTGTCAGCGACGTTGCAAGAGCATTGATGCTAATGAAGGACAACTACGAGGACGGAGAATCCCAACACTTGGTGGAAACCTTGATTATTAACCCGCTATCAGCCGGTGAAATTGATAACGTGGCTGATACCTTCATTAAGATATTTCCACTCGTTTACGAAAATGGGGAGTTTTTAGGGAGCCCCTGCGACGTCATTAATGTTTCCAAGACGAATAACTACCTCGCGGAAACATTGCTCGAGGTTGTGTCTCTGACTAACTCGGTAGAGCAATGCAAAGAAATGCTACTAAAGCTGATGGAACGTTACCCTGAGGCACTTATTTTGCTTGTTCGTGTCATGTTGGCTAACGATATGGAGATCGATGCTATTCAACTGATTCACAATCAACTGGCAGAGATCGAGAATTACGATGCCGCTTCAGAAACTACCAAGAAGCCGCTATTCCCACTGGATTACAAGTCAGAACTTCTGTGTATTGAAGCTGAGTTTCTGCTGATGAACAAGAAAGACTTCAAATTGGCGCAGATGCTGGCACAAAGTGCAGTGAACTGTGCTCCAAGTGAATTTAAACCTTGGCACTTATTGACAAATGCTTATATCAAATTGAACGACATCGAGAACGCGTTACTGAGCCTAAACGCGTGCCCGATGTCCTCTTTGAAGGAGAAATACATCTTGAAAAGAATTGTACCGTTCCCTGCCGAGAATTCGCTACATTTGCCCCTACCGGTCGACGTCTTATTAGACGAGGTGACGACCCTAGATCCACAAGAAGTTCAGAAAGAACATCAAACTGCAGACCAGGCACTGGTAAATCTAGCAGCTGCCAACCTGAAGTCCACTTTCCAAATCGCGTATAAATCACTAACCAGTCTCGTACAAATCACTGGCTGGGAAACTTTGCTGAGGATAAGGTCCAAGATCTTTGTCATGGAGGACGAGTACCAGAACTCGAGCGAGGAACTGCATAATCCAAGAGTCAGCAACGATGGTGCCTCGTTGGACACATCAACATCCACTTTACGTGTGAAAAGGCTGTGCGAGAGATGGCTGGACAACTTGTTCATGCTTCTATACGAGGATTTGAAAACGTATACCATGTGGCAGAGTGAGCAACTGTATTTTGAAGCTCAAAATTCAAGCTATAACAAGTTGACCTTTGAGTGGGAGTTGTATGGGCTATGCGCGAGAAGACTGGGCCACTTCCCTGAAGCTGCAAGGTCGTTCCAGCAAGGGCTACTGCAACGGTTCTCTCCACAGTCGGCAAGGAAACTTCTCGAGTACTGCGTGAACGAAAGGGAACGCGTCAGACAGCTGTCGAACGTGCCAAACTCGAAGATGACCTCCAGCCAGATAATGACGCGCGTCAGCGAGCTAGACAGCAGCATCATCGACCTGTGTGTCAAGATCTACTGCTGGAACCACAGATGGTACATCGAGTTTTCGAGACAAGTGATACAGTCGATGGCTGTCGTGATACAAGACCTGGGGATAACAAAAGTCTCGAACGAAATCGCGTCCAAATACCCGGAGACGGTCGCCAAGCTGATGAAGGACGACGTGCTGGATTTCTTCACAAAGTACACCAACGACTACTACGATCTATAACGCCTGCCCCCGTGTATAAATACATCACTAAAGTAATAACCATGCAACCAACCGTCCAGCCATCTCTATTTAAGACCTCGAGGGAAGAGAAACCAGCAATTTTTGCGTGGCTGTAAATTCGCGTAGGACATCAGTTTTTCTTGAATTTCGTGAACGTAAACAAAAAAAAAAGTGAAGCAATTCGTGGTATTAGCTCAGCATTTGTTCAGAGATGGTGTACAAACACACTGACGTATATATATATATATATATATATATACGACTGCCACCAGTGACATTTGTTAGTTGCTTAATATACCGACAGTGCAATTGACCCTTTTTTTTTCTGGCTCTTCTTCGCCGTTCGCCTTAATTGTTTCTCACCTCTTGAAGAAGAAAGTGGAAGGATTCAATTGAAAAGAATGCGATGGATAGGAACTTTGCTCAGATACAGAAGGAGCGACTCCCCACTCTCTATGAGGTGCTGATACAGAAGAGCGGTGCTCCGCTGGACCTTTGGTCGTTTTACACATACTTGTCGCAGTTCCCGTTTGCCATTAATTACTTGGATTTCTGGATTGACTTGATGGCACATATACGACTGTGCAAGGACTTTATCAAGGGTGTCCGACGATCGATTGGCGAGGCTGCAGAAAGAAACGAGGAGCAACAACAGCAGAGTGGTGGAGCCGACGACACAGCGTCAGTCACAACGAGTGTTCTGATGCAGACGATATTGGAGGAGGCACAGTTGGACCTCAACAGACCTGACGACGTTTACTCGTTTTTCCGCAACAGTCACCGGCAGGGCGATAACATCAGGACAAGTTCGCGGTACTCGGCAAGAGTGTCGCAGATGCTGGACGAGTGGAACGGGAGGACGAGCCACAGATACACGGGCCATAGCGTGGATATTTCGAACGGGAACCTCGCGACGCTGATGGACGAGTTTTTAAACGAGCATAGCAAGACACGGGGCGATGGGGAGGCCTACATCACTACAAGACAACTACTGCATAACGCGACACACATGTGCCGAACGTATTTGATATCGAGGGAGGAGAGCGAACGGTACCTCACGAACATTCCAACGGAGATCCGCGAGTACATTATTTTAGGTGTTATGGACGCCAAGAAGTACGACCCGGGCATCTTTGATGACTTGAAGACTCTGACGTACCAATTCCTTGAGATAGATTGTTTCCCGAAATTTTTGAGCCAAGTGGCACTGCACAATTTACACGACGAGATATCCAATTGGCGGTTTAACAAATTGGACAGCACCAAGTACAGTGGTGGTGCTCTCACTGGAGACCCTGAGAAGGATGTCGTCGGATACCGGGGTGCACACACGCCGTTTTCGAACTACACGACACTCAGCCGGATTTTGTTCGGCCTGCTGTGGCTCGGCATCGGGTTTTGGATCGGATACACACTAATTTTTCTCAAGTACAGCCGTGCCATCAGAGTCGTCACCGTGGTACCGTTTGCGCTCGGCTGTTACTACTGCATCTGCGGCCTGTACCAGGTCGATATCATATATTCCATATTCGGAGTCACACAGCGACTACTACAGAGGGAAACAACAGCAGGGGAGGACCCCCCGAGCACCGCGCCAACTCACAGCGACACCACTGCTAAAGTACCTCCTCTACTGGTTCTTTTCGGTGGCCGTGGCAGACTCATCAAGATCGAGCACGAATTCACAAGAAGACTGCTGCTGCGCCGCGGCCTGTGGTGTCTGCTGCTTGTGACGTTCTCCACCGCCGCATTCACCGTCATCTTCAGCTGCGTCCCAGGTTACCGTGTGTGACGTGATGGTGTAACCAAACCCACTGCATCTCTAGACTCATCACTATATACACACACTTATAATACATTAACGTAATAGGAAGGAACTTCCGCATTGGGAAGAGACCTTCCCAATGCGGAAATTACCCAAAACGGACACACAATGAGTCACTTTTTCGGACAAATCCGGAAAAACTAACGTTGCTTTTTTTCTTTTGCGTTTCCCAAAGAGGTAACGGCCGCATTGCTTTTTTCCCGCCGAAATCTGCACCGAAACCCACGCACCACGCGGTTTTTGGGCATCTGCGGGTGAAAATTTTCTCAGCAGTATATAATTTGCAGAGGATTGCGATACGAGGGTTGGTATTCCCTCGATGTGCTATATAACTTCTGTTCTTGAGGGTGCGAGAAGGCATCTCTCTTCTGTGTCTTACTGTTAGCATCAGTCTCGTGTTTCTTCCCTACTTTCAGAGAAAGAAGAGAATATATATATCGTTTGTTTTAGCTTTTTACATTTTTATGTTCAAGTTATCACAATCTCAATACACCTGCCAAGACTATATATCTGACCACGTCTGGAAAACAAGCTCGCATTAATACAACGCTCGTCGAATTAGAACTTTTAACCTTTTTTAATCGATCACTCTATTCTAAAAAACAACCGCAATAATAAAAAAATATACTACTACTACTACTACTACTACTACTACTACTACTAATGTCTTCTGTTAATCAATCTACTAAAGCTACTTTTGCTATTGAAAATGGGCCTGTATTTAATGGTGTTTCGTTTGGGGCCAACAAGTCTGTCTCTGGTGAAGCCGTCTTCACAACCTCTTTGGTCGGCTACCCAGAGTCCATGACTGACCCTTCCTATCGTGGCCAGATATTGGTTTTCACCCAGCCGTTGATCGGCAACTACGGTGTCCCCTCCGGGGAGGCTCGTGACGAGTTCAACCTTTTGAAATATTTCGAATCCCCTCATATCCACGTCGTGGGGATCATCGTCGCCGAGTACGCCTACCAGTACAGCCACTGGACCGCTGTCGAGTCATTGGCTCAATGGTGTCAAAGAGAAGGTGTCGCGGCCGTTACGGGCGTCGACACGAGAGAGATTGTGCAATTCTTGAGGGAGGAAGGTTCCTCCCTGGGGAGAATCACCATCGCTGACGACACACCCGTTGAGTATACTAACCCAATGGCGAACAACCTCGTGCAACAAGTCACGACGAAGCAGCCATTCCACGTCCCAGCGATCTGCGCTAACCCTGTTGCCAACATCGCTTTGATTGACTGCGGTGTCAAGGAAAACATCATCAGATGTCTTGTTAGAAGAGGCGCAAATGTCACTGTGTTCCCCTACGATTACAAGATTCAAGATGTCGCCGATAAATTCGATGGTCTGTTCCTGTCGAATGGTCCAGGTAACCCTGAGATGTGCTCTGTCACCGTTGAGAACTTGAAAGTGTTGCTCGCGGACGAGAGGTTCGTCAACTTGCCCATCTTCGGGATCTGTCTCGGCCACCAACTGCTTGCTCTAGCGTCCGGTGCGACTACAATGAAGATGAAGTACGGGAACAGAGCCCATAACATCCCCGCTATGGACTTGACCACTGGCCAGTGTCACATCACCTCTCAGAACCACGGCTACGCAGTGGACCCCGCGACTCTACCGGAGGACCAATGGCAGCCATACTTCGTCAACCTGAACGACGGCTCAAACGAGGGTATGATACACTTGACCAGACCTATATTTTCCACACAGTTCCACCCAGAGGCAAAGGGTGGACCCCTGGATACCGATATCCTGTTCGACAAGTTCTTCCAGAATATCGAGGTCTCAAAGCAAGAAAAGAAGCAAGGCGAAGCCGCCATCAGCAAGCTGCCTCTCGAGAAACAGCTCAACATGAACGGCGGCATCATCGCCAAGGAGAGAGTCCTCGCTTAGCTTTGCTTCTCCGCACTGTCTTCCTATTCAACATCGCTATATACATACACCTTAGTTAACAGCGTATAATGTGTATATAAATCTCGGAATATTATTTTTTCCCTCGAAAAAACAGAAAAAACATTCAAATGTATTATGGAACAGCAGGAAGGTAGTCTATGCGTTCACATTTCTGAGTGGGTGGCTTGTATGGGGGCTGCAAATTTTACGTGGACTCTTACTTATAAATATATTAGAAGGAAACTTGGCTTGCTATGTCCAACGAGAAGAAACAGCGCTACCTGCTGAATGTAGACCCGAAAATTGCCAAGCAGAGAGACGACAAGAGCGACACGTTGAAGAGATTCAAACACCTGTTGTCCCTCACCGATCTATTTCTACATTTCATATCGTTAAAATCAAAACATGACAAGTCGTTGCAGAAACTGCTGAAGAACCACCAGGAAGTTCATTCGACAACGGGATCAAATGGGAAGAAAGAGTACGTCTCCAGACACCACAGGAAGTCAGAGAAGGAGGAAGACGCAGAGTTGATGGCTGAAGAGGAGGGGGACGGAGAAGACGAGTTCAACACAGAAGACTTTGTCACAGAAACCCCAAAATTCATCGAAGGTGGGACTCTTAGAGATTACCAAATCCAAGGTTTGAACTGGTTGATCTCTTTGCACGAAAACAAACTGTCTGGTATCCTGGCAGATGAAATGGGGCTTGGGAAGACTTTGCAAACTATAGCGTTTCTAGGGTATTTGCGATACGTGAAAAATGTTGAGGGTCCATTTCTCGTAGTGGTGCCCAAATCCACTCTGGACAATTGGAGAAGAGAGTTCAATAAATGGACCCCTGAAGTCACAGCTGTAGTTTTGCAAGGTGATAAGGAATCCAGAGGCGAGTTCATAAATGATGTGGTGATGGAGGCAAAATTCGACGTTCTGATCACTTCCTATGAAATGATTATAAGAGAGAAGAACGTCCTGAAAAAATTCGCCTGGCAGTACATTATCATAGATGAAGCTCATCGTATTAAAAACGAGCAAAGTGCTTTATCCCAAATTATTCGTTTATTTTATTCCAAAAACAGACTGTTGATTACAGGTACCCCTCTACAAAACAATCTGCACGAACTTTGGGCACTACTGAATTTCTTGTTGCCAGACGTGTTTGGAGACTCCGAAGTATTCGATGAATGGTTTGCGGAAAATAATACTGAGCAAGACCAAGAGGTGTTGGTGCAACAACTGCATGCTGTATTAAACCCATTCCTTCTAAGAAGAGTAAAGGCAGATGTTGAGAAATCTCTGCTACCGAAGATCGAAACCAACGTCTACGTCGGGATGACCGATATGCAGGTTCAATGGTACAAATCCCTATTGGAGAGAGACATTGACGCCGTTAATGGTGCTGTGGGCAAAAGGGAAGGTAAAACGCGGCTCCTAAACATCGTTATGCAGCTTAGAAAGTGTTGTAACCACCCTTACCTGTTTGAAGGGGCTGAACCTGGTCCCCCTTACACCACGGACGAGCATCTGATTTTTAATTCTGGTAAGATGATCATTTTGGATAAATTGCTGAAGAGGCTGAAGGAAAAGGGGTCTCGTGTCCTTATCTTTAGTCAAATGTCCAGATTGTTAGATATACTGGAGGATTACTGTTATTTTAGGGATCTTGAGTACTGCAGAATTGATGGGTCGACTGCACACGAGGAACGTATCGAGGCAATAGACGATTACAATAAACCTGATTCTGACAAGTTCGTTTTCCTATTGACCACCCGTGCTGGTGGGCTTGGGATCAATCTGGTAACGGCGGATACAGTTATTCTATTTGACTCCGATTGGAACCCTCAAGCTGATTTGCAAGCCATGGATAGAGCGCACAGAATAGGACAGAAGAAGCAGGTGCACGTTTATAGATTTGTCACCGAGAATGCAATTGAGGAAAAAGTTATTGAGAGAGCAGCACAGAAATTAAGGTTAGATCAGTTGGTTATTCAACAAGGGTCTGGTAAGAAGACTGCCAATTTAGGTAACAGCAAGGATGATTTGATTGAAATGATCCAATTTGGTGCTAAGAACGTTTTTGAAAAGGACTCGAAGAAAATGACAGTAGATGCGGATATTGATGAGATCCTGAAGAAAGGTGAGCAGAAAACACAAGAATTGAATGCCAAATACCAGGCACTGGGCTTGGATGACTTGCAGAAGTTCAACGAAGTGGAAAACCAATCTGCTTATGAGTGGAACGGGAAGAATTTCCAGAAGAAACCCGCTGACAAAGTTGTTAACTGGATAAATCCGTCCAGGAGGGAGAGAAGAAGAGAGCAACAGACTTATTCGGTCGATGACTACTATAAAGAGATAATCGGTGGTGGTAGCTCCAAGAGTTCAAAAATGGCGCCACACCCAAAGATACCGAAGGCTCCCAAAATTGTTCACGGTCAGGACTTCCAGTTTTATCCAAAAGCGCTTGATGACCTTCAAACAAAGGAACAACTATATTTCAAAAAGAAGGTCAATTACAAAGTGACATCTTACGATATAACGGGTGCGAGCGATGCGGAGAGCGATGACGAGAATGGGACATCAAAGAGCAAACAGGCAATTGACGATAAAGACATAGAGGAACGTGTGAAGGAGGAACAAGCGAGGATTGATTCAGCTCCAGAATTTACGGAAGAAGATGAACGTGAGAAACAAAGACTAATATCGTTGGCATTTACTAATTGGAACAAGCGAGATTTTTTAGCCTTTATAAATGCTTGTGCCAGGTACGGTAGACAGAACATGGAGAGTATCAGCCATGCAATTGAATCCAAAACCCCTGACGAGGTTCGCGCCTATGCAGCTGTATTTTGGCTAAGGTTCAAGGAAATAAATGGTTATGAGAAGCATTTAACAACCATTGAAAACGGGGAGAAAAAGAATAGGAAATTGAAGATCCAGGAGGCAGTGCTACGTAAAAAATTAGAGCAGTATGAATACCCGCTCCATGAAATGATGATACAGTATCCACCTAATAATGCCAGGAGGACATACAACTCCCTAGAAGATAAATTTATGCTGATGACCGTAAGCAGATTTGGACTAACGGATGACAAACTATATGAAAAGTTGAAACAGGAAATCATGTTGAGTGACTTGTTTACATTTGATTGGTTTATCAGATCAAGAACCATTCATGAATTGTCAAAGAGGGTAAATACACTGCTGACTTTGATCGTGAGAGAGTCTGAATCCCCTGAGGGATTGAAGAAAAAAAGACAAAGAAATCCAACCAAGGAAAGCTCGGCCACACCGATGGTAAACAGTATAGCCAACTCAGCAACTCCAACTTTAAGAAGTGAGCCTACTATTGAGCAGCGCCCAAACAGCGAACCAGAGCTGAAGAAGGCCAAAGCTTGACCATCTGAATAGCTGTGATCCGTGTCTAAGACCACACCAACGTCATAAAAACCACCATTTAAGTATATAGAAGACCTCCCCTCCTCTTAAACTAGCTATCATGCAATTTATTTCGTTAGGATACATATATGCTACTAATATTATTATTATTATTATTATTTTGTTGGGTTGTGTAATGCTAAAGTTTCGAGAGCCATTTAACTTTTGAACTGTTCTAATTGAGTCTCAATCTGTGTGATGCTGCCCAGAAAGTCCTTCTCGTTCTGAGACATCTTCTCCTCGATCCCCTTCAACGCCTGTTCAATCTCACTCGTCAGCTCAAAAATAGTGACCGTTTTGTTTCCCGGCTTCCCTTCTTGTGCTTTGTCCAAGGGTACATCTTTCAGCGATGCTGCCTTTGAAGAGTCTTCAGAGTGAGTGTCAGCTGCCATCCGTTGCTGTTTGGTGAGCTACGTCCCCACGTTTCAAGGTGTTACTTACAGTACCTTTCTCTTCCCACTAAAAAAATAATTACAAGTAAACAATTGAGAAAAGCCCGTAGCAGATCACAGTTGTAGATTGAGCAGTTTGTAAAGGGTGGATGTTATGAAGTTCATCTGGTGCGTCAAACGGCACATCCACAATGATACCATTCGCTCGTTTATTGAGCTGAACAAGCCGATCGCTCACTCGACTCTTTTCCAAGGAAATCTCTACGAACATGTTGTTATGCGGGAAGTTCAGAACAAGCTACTCATCGACAATATCGAGAAAATAGGAGGTGCACATGACGGTGGTGTTGATCTACAAGGTTTGTGGTCAGTACACGAGATATATTCAAGAGTCAACAAGGTAATACCGCTTAGTGAACGTAAAACCCCGAGGAAAGAGAAGCTCCATGAGACTTCCATCACACCGCTGGCTCTGAAATTGGCAGAGAAGGGCAGCAAATCGAAACCGTTGAACGTTCTCATACAATGTAAGGCGTTCAGCACCTCTAAAGTTGCATTGAAAGAGCTGCGTGAACTGGTCGGTACTTTTTTCTCTAAAGTCTCCAGTAAGAATCGTCGCTCCAGTGTGATCATGATGTGTTCGACGCAGTTGTTGACGAAGCATGCCATTGACCTGATTAACGGGCTGCCCATCCCATTGATGTATTTGAGGATAGAACAACTGAAACAGATGGAGGATGGACAATACGACGTAGATAACTCGGGTAATCTGGTAAGCTATTACGAAAACGCATATGCTCGAAAACTCCTCCAAAACTGTGGCATAGATGAGTGGTTGAAGTTGGAAATGTATGATAATAAGTAGTTTTTCCCCAGGAATATTGAATTGGTGGTCTATTAAAAATTAAGAAGTTTGTATGTATCTATAGAGAATTCCAATACGCTTAGAATTTCTTCCATCTCCAACCAACGGCGAAGAACCTCGAGACCACAAAGCATGCAGCACTGAACAAGACGGTAACACCACAAAAGATTTTGTAGTGCTGGTAGTTTGCCTGCGATTTGTCTCCAATAATGGCACCAGTGATGGGGACCCCGACCAATGTAGCGAACGCAACACAAAAGTACATCGTGGAGTACCGACGACCGAATTCCTCTGTCTTTGAGATTTGCCCACAGCATACAGGTAATAGCGAAAATGTACTCCCCGAGAAAAACCCATACAGGGCGCTGATAACGTACATGTTGGTGAGGTTAGTACCAAATGGCAGCCACCCTATAAACATGACCAAACCTAGTAGCGTCAGAGTAGCAATAGCCACGTTGAACCGTCCAAAATAATCGCTTAGTACTCCTGGCACCCATCTACCCGGGATACCAGTCAAATTGATGACCATGATCAGCATGTACGAATCTGACTGAGATACCCCTCTGCTGATGGAATATGCACTATAGTACGTGATCACAGAGCATAGGGACAATTCAGCGACACACGTTCCGATGACACAGGTCAGGTACTTCATATCCTTGAATGCCTTAGCGTCAAAACTTTCCAAGAGATAAACCCTGAGGACGTAGCGAAGCTTGGACTCCTTCCTCTTGGGCTCATCATCAATACGTGATATTCTCTCCCTGGCCAAAAAGATAGCAATGGTCAGTAATGCAAGGTTGACGAAGGCCAGTGTTCTGATCCCCCAGACGAACCCGTAGTAAGGATCAGTCTCTGACTCCATACTGAAAAACTTCCTGAGCATTAGGGGGAAAAGACCACCTCCCACACTCCCACCAACAGTGGCCAATGCGCTAGCGGTACCACGCTTTTTCTTGAAGTAATGTGCGGGGCAGCTCACTAGAGGACTTAGGACAATACCATTCCCAAACCCGCATAGCACGGAAAAGGATAGGATAAAATGCCAAAGCTTGGTAGAGCTCGCCATACCAAACAACCCGCCAACGTGCAGGACAGTCCCGACTATCAGCGGATTTCTAATACCATTCCGGTCAAAGTAGGTGCCGCTAAAGATACACGATGCGAAGCAAATGAACAACAACAATGAAAATATCCACCCAATTGACGACGAACTCTGGTCCCTCAATTGGTGAGATTGTAAGTAGTTTTCCATGACACCCGTAGCGTTTAGCAGACCAAAACATGCAATAAGCCCACAGAAACAGGCAAACGTGACAATCCACGCTCTTAACCCACCTTCAGGGAATTCCTCCTCATCTTCATCCAAATCAGTCTCCGAGTCAGTTGACTCACTGTTACCGCGCTCATGAGTCTTCTCTCTGTAAACAGTAATTTTATCTTTATCGTGATAGTGACCATGCCAACTACTCTCAAAATCTGTCATGGACGTCAGAGATCCATGAACAGAACACGCGGTGTGTAAAGGCTCCAAAATTGGCATCTGTGAATCCCCAGGAACTAGTGTTGTCTTTGGCGACAAATAATTGGATGAAACAACTTTGCTGTCACCGTCAGATCCTCCATGATTCCCGTTCCCAGTTGACATACTTATGTGTGGTGAGGTTTTAATACTACTGTTAGGGAAAGCATGCAATACTACATCTACACTACCACATCCATCCCCTTATATATCCCAGAATCGAAACTATGCTGACTCTTCAAAGCGTCTAATAGACCACCGCTAACGGTTCGCCGGAAAAACTTTTTTTTTCATCCGGAATATTTTGTGCCTGCCAGATTTTAGTGGGGCAAAAAAAAAGAAATGTTTGCATTTCTTTTTTTTCTCTTTTCTTTCCTTTTTGGGACAGTGACACATTTTACACACTGTAACCCAAGACGCCGGAACTCGCCTTCCGCACCGCCTGTATCCAATTGGAAACTGGGTGCCTCGGAGACGGAGGTCGGTACCCACAGACAACCTTCCGATCGAACGCACTCCTTTTTTTCTTTCCTTTTTCCTCTTTCCTCATACAATACGGGAATGGAGAGGTCGTTTTACTCAGCGTATAGCTTGTTGCCAACTCGAGGTATTAAATGTCCCGGTAATGCTCGGTCAGTATGTTCCGGTGTGGCCCCGCCCTCAATAAAGCGAAAATAATCGCCCCCTCATCGTTAAAAAATACTTGTTTTGCAAATCTAGATCTCTCTCGGTATGTATTTTTGGAAAACACGCCACTATGGTAAAGGAACTTGATGCATTTCACCGTCTTTTTTTTCAAGCTTTTCGGAGTTGTACAAAAACATCTAGTAAACGAGTAGAGCTGTAAAGTTCAACAAACTCCCTCAAGGGATATTGGGGGGTTTCATGACTCATAAAAACTCGCTTAGTGGGTTCGAGGGATAGACTGACACACATATCCATTTCATAATTATCTTTGACACTACCCAATCGTAGTACGCAACCACGTTTTTCAATCCCACACGTGGCTATCATATACCCTGAACTCTAATCGAAAGAGTAGAATAGGTTGCCCATTCGAACTTTCCATATCTGGCACTGCTATTTACGCGATTTCCCCCACTTGTCATAGCCGTATAAACCTGTCAGTGTCATCAGAAGACCAATGAACTGTAAGCAATTCACCTTAGACTCCCATACTACAGCGACAACTATTGTGACTATCCTCTTGATAATATTAGCCACTGAATAGTTCAACGACGATAGCGTACCGATCAATTGGAATGCCAGCATCGCCTGCACAAAATGCATCACGCTGTGGAATAGAATGAGACCTATAACGCCCCAGGTTAAATCGTCAATTACTTTTGTCCCGTGATATAGTTCGTTGGTCAGGAATGGGAAGAGGGTGAGTAAGAACCCAATGCAGGAGCAGTAAAAGAGAATTGTGATTTTGTCAAGTTGAACAGGAGAAAATATCCGTCCCCCCATTGTTTGAGCAACTTTACCTTTGTTGGGACCGGACAGTATGCCATTCTTGTCCTCTGAGACTGTCAACATGCCCTTAGCAAATATATTCTGCGTGACAAAAATCGTCATAGACATGAATGCAAAAAATAATCCAAAGAATATGCTTGCGCTGGGTTCTGATACAGCTTTCATTTTGTTTTGGGTGCTAGTAGCCCAGCAAGTCAAGGTAACACCACTAATGAGTAACAATAGGGTATAATATGTCATTTTATTAAAAGTTTTCTTCGTGACGAATCTGTAATACAATACTGTTGCAATGGGTGAAACGGCCTTTACAGAGTGCACTAAACTGACTGGAATCAATGCTGTGGCTTTGTGTGTCATCAGGTGGCCCAAAAACTGGAAAATACCCAGCGGAAACGTCGTCGTCAGCAAAAGGGTCGAGGGACTCAAGAATTTTCCCATAACGGCGTGCTTGAAGTCGCCATCAAGGTAGTTGGGTAACATACCCCTTGGGAAGTTGCCCATTGACTGAGAAATAAATGATTGTCGGTATTTCGGACCCTGAAGCAAGTTAACTAGCGAGACAAAGGAGAGGCATAGAGCAGCGCTCAATAAAAATTGAATTTCAGTCAATGCCACCGGATGTTTAAACTGTTTCAGGATTACCTTGGATAAATTACTTGAAATGGACGATGCCAGGTACCAGCAGAGGCATAAGCCAATTACCTTGTGCTCTATCCTCAAAAGGTACTCTTCACGGAATCGAGAGAAGTCTCTAACCAATGCCAAAATGTACCGCTTCCGAACACAATCACCATGTCTATCTGCAACTCTCGCAGAAGGACCCTTTTCCCCTAATGCTGCCTCCACATTTGAATGAGGGTCGAATACTATTTTATGCTGCGAGAGTCGTAATCTCGTACTCCTTTTCGAAGAAGCGGACAAATATTCAACTTCGCTCATGCCCTGTACAAAGTATCCTCAAAGGACTCAAAACATTGAACCACATACCGTAGAAGCAAACTAGTCAATCAAGAATGAACGCGATGCCCATCGTTTTGTAGTTGAGGTTTTCACTGAAAAAAAAAATATTTCGAAGTGAAAAAAAATTGGAACCAAAACAAAAGAAAAACACGAGAAATTTATGCCGTTTTCGCGTTTCCAACAGCCGTCGGTGTAGAGGAAGGAGAAAGCGGTGCAGTTAACAGAACCCGTTTATTTATTGTTGAATCCGAAGTCCATCGCATCTTGACGAGGAACTGCTCTAGCTCTTACTTTCTGCTCGAATTTCTCTTGCTTTTTTTTGTTGCTCTTTGTTCCGTGGAACTTCTGAGACAGCTTTTTGTATGCTTCCTTCGGAGTTAATTCATTCCCCCTTTCGTCTCTGTAAACAAGATTGACTTTGGGGTCGTACTGTGCCGCACTCTCATCTGGAGCACTGCACTCTTCGTTACGAGAGGTACTCTCAGGAGAATCTTCACCGTCTCCTGTAGCGATATGTCTAGAATCACCTCCACGGTCTTTAGTTAGCATTGCATTGTCTTGCAAAAAATGCAAAGTTGAGGCAAGGCCGTTAAAGAAGTCAGCAGACTTAGATTCTGTCTTGCCACTGTCCATTGTCCCCTTCGAAGCCGAGGTAGACTGTATAGATGTTACAGAATCCTGTTCTCTGTGTTCCGGCGAGTTTGATATGTCCGCTGGATCATCGAGCATATCATTCTTGCGTGGGGACAGTAATGCGGTCTGGAGAGAGTCAAAAAAAGCGCTGTTTTCATCCACTGTCACACTTCCGCCTCTATTATTTAACCTCTCGACCATCACAGCCCTTTCAGAAGCCTCCCTTTGGATCTGGATAGCAATATCTTCCGCCGTATAGCTTTGAGCTTGAGTTCCCATATCTACTTTACGGCGACGAGTTACCTTCAATGCTAACGGCATATCAAAGGTGCTTTCCCCCTCTTCTTCATTTCCAGCATCTAGAGAAACTGCATGTATTTCTGTTGGAAGTTGAATCCTTTTCTTTCTCTTATTCTTGTCATTACCAGAGATCTTTTTTTGACGCTTCTTGATTTTGATACTTTTGAAGTCACCATTATCTGATTCACTGTCTGAACCACCATCGCTGTCGAACATGACTTTTATCTTTCCTTTCACGTGTTCCGTCTTCAGTTCTTCATTTTTGTGTCGTATCTGAGTCTTGCCGCCAACAACCAATAAGTCATGTTCCCTTTCACTTTCATCTCCTTCGCTGTCCTTTTGTGCGATATCTTTACTAGAGACATCCAAAGTCAGCTTCTTCCGACGACGATTTTTGTTCATTTGCTTTAGTTCTACATTTTTCTTAGTTTCCTTTTCGTATGCCAAGTCCTCATTCTCCAAAATATCGTCATCACTGCCGTCTTCTCTGATACTACTTTCCTTTAAAGTCAAAATTACATCCCGTCCAGTTCGAAATTTATGGACATCGTGTGCTGTTTGCAGTTGTGGTAAGTTATCATCGTCTTCATCAACTGCGACCATAACTGTATTATTTGTATCTCTTGAAACTTGCTTGCCCACTTTATCTAACCAGTCTTCATCTACATTCTTCAGGCACAGGTCATCGCCGGGTTTTGAATATTCTTTATCTGTGCTGACATTATTTGAACGAAATAAGGTGGTTTCAGAGTGATATCCTCCCACAGTAGTATCAACATTATCTTGAGGTGCACCGGATGGGGCTAATCCATATTCTATTTGTCCTCTTTCCACTGGTAGTAAAGATTTTTGTTCGTCATTACGCTGACCAAATGGTTTCACAGCCTCTTCTATCGGCTTCAAGCCTAGTTTTATTCTAATGGCATTGGTCTCTTCTAGAGATAAAGAAGCCTCGTTAGCCATATGTATCTTTGTGCTTGTTCTTAGAGCTCTTTCTCTATAAGTACACTGCAACATAAGTACCTGGCAAAGGAAAAAACGGTCTATAAATTTCTTTCTATTGTAATAAAAAATCGCCCAGTGGCTGCGCATAATAACCGCCGAGTTGGAAGAACTTCATATCGACAGTATCTTCAACTCGACTTTGAGGACTGTCTCAAGTGCTGCGAGTGGTCATTCTGGATGTTGAACTCCATTTGGGCCATTGAAAGAGAACATAACGACAGTTACGCACTGGTCTCTTTGCAACAGGGCTTCAATTCCTTCCCAAGGGTAATTGATGACATAGGAAACATTACTCAATACAAGGCACCGTTAAATGTGTTTCATTCTGATTTGTTACCCCTTCAATACTTTTAACAACATCCTTGATGGTTTTACAAATGTGAGGTAATGAAAAATGAATTGACTGTTAATATACAGATTACACATTTGAGACTTTAGAATTATGCGAATAATAGCACAGAAAGTACTTTAACGTATCGTACCATGACGATGGTTCTATTTCTTCTCTTTTTTCTGTTTCTTCTCCTTTTTCTGTTTCTTCTCCTTCTTTTCCTTCTTCTCTTTCTTCTCTTTCTTTTCCTTCTTTTCCTTTTTGGACTGTTTGAGCTTTACCTCGTCTTCATCTTCCTCTCTCTTTCTCTTCTTATCCTTCTTTTCTTTCTTCTCTTTCTTCTCCTTCTCCTTTTTCTCCTCCTTCTTCTCCTCTTCCTCCTCCTCATCTGAACTCTCATCGTCAGA
The DNA here is from genome assembly GCA_030705205.1 of Huiozyma sinensis. Lineage (NCBI taxonomy): Eukaryota > Fungi > Ascomycota > Saccharomycetes > Saccharomycetales > Saccharomycetaceae > Huiozyma > Huiozyma sinensis. Next base: position 57,670 of record JANIWX010000015.1, read on the forward strand.
ATCATCAGACTTCTCGGCAACATCAGCGACGGTGTCCGCATCGGCATTGTACGCTCTAGCCTCGGTCATCTCGACCTTCTTCGCCTCACGAACAACCTTTGGCGTGGTTCTCAGGTCCCTGCCTTCCAACTGTGACAGTCTGTTCTCGACCTTGACCCTCACATCTAGACCAACGTCACCAGAGTCGTCTCTGTCCTCGGCAAAAGCATCGTAACGCAGAGACACAGCAGCCTTTGCAGCCAGCACTCTCGCAATCTTACCCTTGTTCTTACCGGTAGCCTGTCCGACCAACGATGCGTGGTACAGTAGACCGTACTTGGGTGTATCATGCTTCGTCTTTAGAGCTCTGAACAAAGCCTTCTCGGCACCCAATATCTGGATCGTGGAGGCTGGAGCCTTGGCAAGGGAGGTCAAAGAACCAGCGTGTGCGATCAATCTGGCGCCGACGAGTTCACCAACCAGTTGAGTCAGGTTTGGTGCGATGGCCTTCATTCTTGCGGACAAGTAGTTGGACAGTTGTTCTCTGTAAGCGGCGAAGTCGACAATCTGGTCAGCTAGTGCCTTGATGTTGTCCAAATCCGTTTGTGTGATTTCAGTACCCATGGAGACCTCAGCAGCGGCCTTGACACGCTCCTCGATTTCTTCTGGTAGAATCTCACTCATGTCGGTCTCATGGGCCTTGGATCTGACACCCATGGTCAAGATGATTCTTGCGTAAGCGACGGAATCGGTGACGATCTTGGCCAACTCAGGGAAATGCCACCCGTACCATTCCTTACATCTCATGGCGTACGTGTTCAATTCCTTGTCTAAGTCGTCTAGTAGGGCAATGGCTTGAATAATCATGACATCTACCTTATCAGCGGAGAACTTCAATTTGTGACGACCAATGGAGTGGGCCAGACCAAGAGACATCTTGCTCAAGTCATTGTCAGACAAACCGGGCAATAGGTCTGGCAGATGTTCCTTCACAGCTCTGTAAATGTCCAAAGTGACAGCGTCAGAGACAACATTAAAGTTTAACCCCAACTTGTTGATAGAGTTGGCAAGTTTGGTCTCACTGACCACTAGAGTGGCCTTCTTGTCCTTTTTGATGTCTTCCAACAGTTTCTCCAATTGTGGAGAGACTTTCCCTTCGATAACAGAGTTTGCCTCCTCTAGTGCATTGGCAGCAGAATTAAATTTGGAGAATGCAGCAATTTTGAATTCCTTCAAAAGCTTTTCTGATGTATTCAGATCTTCGATTAGCGATGGAGATTTGTAAATCTTTTTGTCAGACGCTTTCAAAAGCGCATAACCAGCAGAAGTTTCAGTTAAAACGTATGACATGGTCGATTGAAACTGAGTACAATCAGAAAAAACCTGAACAAATGTCTATTGTGCACCGGTTTCGTTTTGGATATCTCTAACCACTAACGGCATTACTCTCACTATTGAATCTCACAAAAATCGATGAGCTGAAAATTTTCACTTTTTCCAGATCATGTGACCCCAAGGCAAACTTGTAGATGACGTGCATGAGAGTATCAAGAACATCTCATTACGATAAGTCGTCGTCGAATTCTATCTATACGTCTATATACCATTACTTAGAGTATGGGGCAGATATATGTTTCATCCAAAATGGATGTTAGATATATTTGAGATTAATGAATCCAGGAAAATTGGAAAGGAAGAAACAAGCGGCTGTTCCATTCCCAGTGGCTGATTCACGCAGCGATACTGCAAAATGTACAAGAAAAATAAAGCCCTTTTCAAAGGAATAATCCTGAATATTATTGCTATGTGTCCCATTATTCCCAAAAATCATCTTCAATTCCTCTTTTTAAAGACAGTAATCACGCTGTGAAGAAAGATGGAGGATAGCACCGGAATTGTGAAATTATCATCCCAGTTGAACACATCAATACCTTCACTTAGCGCAGCGACAAATCCACACAACCATGATAGCGTAGTAAGTGAAATATTACTAGTCTCCTGGCTCCACAAATTCTCCCCTGCAATGTTCAAATATGAGTACCGTGGTTCAAAAACTCCATAAAACCCTACACATGTGAACACCCCAACGCAAAATGCAGCTATCGTACCAGCCAACGACTTGTGTTTTGCTATTTTCGGCGTTAGATGTCCGAATTTTCTACCGAACGTAGACGCCGCAGTGTCGGACCAGCTCAGTAGACATAATGAGATAAGTGCTACATCTTTGGAGAAGAGCGAGAAAGAAAAGATCAAACCTAGGAGGTACCATAAAACCCCATTGTAAGAATGGATCTCCTTCTTCCTCATTAGAGCCCCAACCACACGACAGTAAAGATAGTTGAAGAACGGCCAATGCAATCTGATGACATCTAGTAGAAGGATCACCACAAAGGCAATAATTAGATTTGGAGTAACGTTTTGGTAGTTGACACCTCTCGTATACAAATACAATGTGATAAAACCGATCGAGGAATGGAATACTTTACGTGGAATTTCATGTTTCGTTATAAAATCCCCAAACCACTCATGCGATTTTAGGTGTATCTCTGTAACAGGAAGATGTACATCATCATCGTCGTCGTCGTCATCATGTGCTTTGGGCTTCCCCCGTGATACCTGTTTCCCCTTAGTACCAGGCGTAGATCTCGGTGTACCGGGCTTTCTTTGGCTCAAAGAACCCTCACGTTCTGCACCATTTACCTTCAGCATACGTATATCTTCAGTGCCCTCCATGACGGTATCAACGGTATCCATTGATTTTAATCAAAGTTTGCAGAGTCAGATAGATAAAACAATGCACACCAGAACTTTCTTAGCAGAGTAATACTCTTACACAGCTACGCGATGAGTGTAGTAACGAATGAAGTACGCGTGTCATCTACTTCTTTCGAACAAAATTCTGCTGCATTTTTCAGCACACATTATTTTCCTTTCTTTTTTCTTCCAAAATTGTATGGTGGAAGAAATGTTACAGATCGGAAGCGTCAATAAACGCAAGACTTGGAGTAGCGTTAGGGGCCGAATTTTCGTAGTTGTCAGTCCAGACAGTAGTAGAATTAAGTTCGTAGTATTATAAGTTTCAATGATTCATATGATTTTTCTATTGATTAAAGGTGAAAAAGTAACTACTTACCAAAAAGATTATACAGATATATTTGACAAAGAAACGCACCTACGCAGGCTTCTAATAAATCGATGCAATTAGTAGAAGGTAGTTGGCTTCTGGTAAGAGAAGGTCTTGGTAGACTTCTGGACTCTGTGGGGCAATGGGAACTTCAAGTCCTTGGTCAAGAATTGCTTGACGTAAGGTCTCTTGACGTCGGCGGTCTTTTCGATTTCGGCGACCTTTAGGATGTGGATGGATCTAAATCTGGCTCTGTGTCTGGCAGCCATGTCGGAGTATAGGGTCTCGACGGCGGCAACTCTGGAGACGTCTCTGACTTCCTTGTACATGTTGTGGGTACCAGATCTGGAGTCGTATCTGACCCAGACACCGAAGTTCTTGACCTTGGTTGGGTGAGCCTCGTGGATCTGGTTGATGGAGACAACTTCACCGGAAGCCTTCTTGACCTTGTGCAACTTCTGCAAAAAGTACCAGTATCTGGACTTGGCAACAACGTTGTTTGGAGCAAAGATTCTCATTCTGAACAACTTTGGTTCTGGAACGGATTCCGTTGGTAGGTTACGACCAATGACTTGGTATTCCTTTAGATGAGCCACTGTGGATATTTGATTTCAAATTTTAACAGTCATTAAAAGTTGAAAAGTTGATTGTTAGTATTATTGTTATGTTTGCTGGCATATATTAGTAGGCTAGGAAAGAGTTGAGTTTTCTTCAAAACGGTGCGATGTGTTGGCCTTGGATTCGTGCTTCCTCTGTATCAGTTTCCGACTTAACTATAAAATTACTACAATCGTTCATCTTCGCTTGGTCGAAATTGCAGTTCTCTGTTCGGTTGTACTCTTCAATAACACATTCATCATATCCGGGCCCGCTGGTACTAAGATTAACATGAAGCTGCTGAAGATCTAACAACACACTCTCTCTTTCCAAACCGGATAACGTCGTTTATTACTCACTTTTTGTGTATGGTATTTGCTAAAGTCCTGTATCACAAGTGGCAGTAGTAGCTTGACTATTACACTACTGTTCTTTTGCATACATTGAAACCATATTAGGATAATAATTTTTCATGGCTCAAGCGCAAAAATATTGCGTCCCTTCTTCCCAAGGTCCAAGCAGCCCTGAGAGTAGTTAGGTCGAGATTCCATCAAGGTCCTGCGTAAATTTTACACTGTTCCCGCCGGGGCGCCTCTAAGTTCTCCTTCTAGAGGAACCTCTATTAGACAGCCGGTCTTGTTTTTTTCTCAAAAAAAATCAAAAAAACTAAAAAAAATATGAAAAAATATTGTGGATGTCCGGATGTAAATATTAGGAAAGAAAAAGATGTTTTTAGAATATAAACTTGTATATAGTTGCGAATATATAAGATTCTGCTGTGGCCATCTTGCGAAGGCACTATTTATTTGTTATTTGGAATGTGAAACAATTGATCAGAGCAATTTTCACTCCAAATTTATGGAGATTTCATGACCATTTGATCTCAAAGAATGGTGACTATTTTGCTGATCGATCGTCTGGACTGCCTCCACGATAGGTTCTCTGACAGCTGCCGGTAGTATAGTCTCCTTCTTATTGTTTCTTCTCCTTAGGAGGAAAAAATCTCTTGTTGCTACCCACTTTTCCATTTCCAACTCCTTCATTGCATCCCAAACAGCTGACATAGAATTTCCTGGGCTCAAGTTTGATTTCATGTCCAGGTGTTTATTGATAACTTTATCCATGTGGGCCCAGTACAGAAATGGAGCAGCCGCAACACCCAACCCGATTTGCTTCATGGTTCTTTCAGTTCTTCCTGCAAAATTTAGGGTCAAATCGAAACTTCTACTCATTTCACAACAAAACTGGTCAGCTTTCTTTACCTCCCTACCATTTGGCAAGTATTTCACCATCATTCCTTCAAATGTATTATTGATTGGAACCAGAACAGGGTCCACTGCACCCCTCACCAACGGTTTACCTCTCGTGTTAATGTACTTGTCGTTGTAGTATTTCCTGAACCGGACTATCTGTGCATGGGTGGGTTGGTACACTTGTGAATTACCCGTATCAACAACACTTTGAACAGCCATTTTAGTGTAACGTTTACCTTGTCTGAATGGGTAAGTAAACTCTTCGCCTAGCCGCTTATACGTCTTTGTTCTGATTGAAGGCACTACCTTTTCTGTCATATTCAAGCTTGTGTTAGCACAAGTATCAAAGAAATTGGTTACAGGGGCAGCTAGTTGAACAGGCTTTGAGGACATAACACTTTTAACTAATGGTTTTGTGTTTGCAACAACCACTCTTGCCATGGGCATTTTTCTCAAAAAAGACCGTGTCTCTTGATACAGTGGATATTCCTTGACATGCTCAACTATTTTCAGTTTTGTCGCATTTTTGGAGTTTCCCACTAAGGGAACTTCATTAGCGGCTCCTGATATATTTCTAGCAACAGGTGAAGTTTGAGGAACTGTCTCAAAAGCATTATTCACACTCTCAGTGGGGTGTAGAATCTGAATTTCACTCATTTTGTGTTTTCTGTAAAACCTTCTTGACATAAATGTGCTTCGCAAATGTATCAATATTTAGAAGAGTTGTACGAAAGTACAAACGTAAACCAAACTCTATCTAAAATAGATTTCGGACTTTTATATTAACCATTTTTTTAATATTTTTTCTGTAACACCCAAATCAAAAAAATGACACAAAAGTAATAACTCGAAAATATCATTTTGGAGGGTAATGTAAGAGCTAAAGCAGGTTGTAAGAACTAAAGTAGGTTGTGCTTAATTAATGTGTGTAAGGACTCTGATATTGTGTATTTACGCCGTATACGCAAGTATTTAGTTATATCAGTTCTATTTCCTTGTCTCAGACTGGTTCCTCCGTTGGGTCCTGGATTTAGAGACGGTCTTGAAAGATGCCGGTGCAGATACCTTGCGGCTTATATACGGGCCATCCGCATGTCTCGAGTTCGTATACTCATATGCCAGGTTTATAATAGTTCACAGTACTGTATTAGAGAGGGTAACGGGTCATGAGTTCATTCTAAAAGGGAGTTCCCAATTTATCCTCACAGGTAAGTATATCGCAATTAGGTAAAAGTATATAGGAGCTTAAATTAACTGGAGTTGGCAATAAAGTTTAAGGCAGTATAATACTGCTATATACTCCAAAAGGGTGGTGTATAGTAACGAGTTATACTAGTAATATAAGATGTGCTTGGCGTGCCTAAGTGTCTTTAGTTGGAAGTTTTAGCTTAGCTTTCAGAAATCGTCTTGAAAGATAACAAAACTGATACTTTGCGCTTATTATTAACGTTCCGGACAACGCAACATCCTTGTATCTTGCAGGACTACAGTGCTTGCCAACGTTATAATAATTTCCATGTACTTTATTCCACATAATGATAGACCATTAATCCACTACAAGAGGAAAACCACCTTCCTCACCAACGAAGCGGGTGGACACACTCATAAGAACTGCAGAATCATCTACACTATAAGATATGCAAGAAGGTACACAGGGGTAATGATTTAGTAGTCAGTCAAGTGTGCTAAATATGATCAAATAACGCGCACTAATATTCTTTTTGAACAACACAGTAGTTTGAACCGATAGCATTCAAGCACAGTTTTCCATAAGCTTATGAAGAAAACCGTAATTTTACCACAACCACCTCTAAAAAAATCACAAATTTAATCCATTCGTCTGCTTTTCTTGCAAAGGGTATATTTTGTAGTTCAAACTTTATTAAATGGGTCGAATCACCACAGTACTTGACTAGTGCCAATTAACGGAAATCATAAGATACATTGGTTGAGACTCTATAAACAAGAAAATTTTTTTAAGGAGACCCGTTAACCCTCCTTAAAGGTAAGGGAGAGGTTACAATAAAATTTTATATTCAACAAAAAAAGAATCAAAACAAGACGCAATCGAACATCAAGGGTTTTGGTCGCCGGAGAGGCCGATCCTTTGGTAAGTCCACGGAATGATCACCAACGAAAAGAAAATGGGGGTTTTGTTCCATTGTTGAACTTTCTGCCCCTATTCAGTATCGATTCAGGAACAGCACTCCAATTCTACACGGTCACTACACAGAGAGTCAACATTTGAAACTATTTTTTTGTTAGAGCCCCAGAACAATGTTACAAATGTTCAGATTTTCCAAAATCAAGATAAGCTGATAGGGCACGTTATCTTCTCAACGGACTCCCCCCGCCCTGTTTTTTACTTTGAAAATGTACCTGAGCAGTAACAAATCAACTGTCAGCTCCATTTTTCAGGGAACGTTCCATAATAGGATGTTTCAAAAAATGGTAAGGAAGAGAATTCAGATGTGGCCGCGACGTGGCCAAATGACGAAGAAAGTTAACAACGATGCGCAGAGCACATTCGACACCTGTCCCGTCGTCTAGACCTGCATTGAAGAATTGAAATGCAGGAGACGCTTTGTTGTCCGATCGTTTACTCGTTCCAAAAATGCCTCTTTGTTGGATCTGAAGCATATTACTTCTTTGGGAAACTTATAAACACGACAGATGACTTCCCAAAAGGGAAAAGAGAAAACAAATTTTGACTGAAAGAACTGTCGGAAGTCATGACGACAGCAGAAGAGTGTGTAAGCTTGCGGTGACAGAGAGCAGTAATGGCGATGAAATCGCTGGAATTCATCTCGTATTCCGCCCCACGCGCAGAATATGCCGTAGCAAAGATCGATCCCGCCTCTATGGCAACGCCCATCTCGGATGTGCGGTCTAAGCCTTTTCCAACTTGTGTAGGTAAGTCCCAGGAATAGTTAAAATTTCCGCACATGCAGTAGAGATGGGTCAGAAACAGTAAAATATGACAGTGTTTTCCTGAAATCTTTTCCCATTGGTCTAGACTGGAACTCTTTTTGTGGCGGACTCTGTTTCTTAGAGATGTTGGTATTGTTTACACTTTTCCTAGTTATCGTTGATTTTTTGCCAATAGAGCTAGCAACAAGCACCCATTCCAGTTATATAAACATTCATCATAAGGAATTAATAGGTCTAAGCGTTGTGCCAAATTCTCCGTAGGACTGGCCTTTATTTTTTTTTCCTCATTCAAAACACAAAACTTTTGTTGGAATAAAATCATTACTTCCATCGAACCAAAAAAAAAAAGAAGCAAAGACAAGAATCAAACTCTTCTCGACTTCATTTTACCGTGAAGCTTATACTCGTTTAACAATTCCAGTATTAGAGCATTCATTTGTCCTCCAATCTTCTTTCATATTCTCTGAACCAATAAACAAATCGAAAAGTCCAGACAACGATGCCCGACACAGTGTTATCCACACCGCTGTCAAAAAGAAACTGCGATCTGCTTTTACCATCGACACCGAACAAGGATGCTAAGAAGAGTAAGTATCTCCAAGAAAACTCAGACACCTTCCAGCATGCGACGACGCCTTCCAAGTCGTTTCGATTCGCAAGACATAACCCGCCAAAAAAGCTTTCCTTTGGGGTAAAGAGAACGCAATTCAAACCAACGATTATAATTCCTCTGGAAGTACCTCAAACAGGACAGACTCACGGGTTTATTGACGATTCCAACTACGATGGTGTACTGAGTCAGAGATTGGACTCACAATCACCCACTTCTGATCTGGAGTCTATCAGTCCCCTCAGCGAAATCTCACCTCTTCCATCATTGTCACCAAACGGGGACGAATTGAAAAATTTCGGTGCTCTGAGGGACACTTCTTTGAATTGGAACGAGAATGCTGATCTTCACCATGAAACTTTCAAGCTGAACGAGGTAATTCACTCTAAATTGTTCGGGCCAACGAAAACTGCCAATGGTAGTTCCCAGGAGGTTTGCCGGGAAGAGAATATAATGAACTCTCCCCCAATACTCAATAAAGACACGGCGGTAAGTGTCACTGGCCCATCCATGCGCAAACCAAAACATAGATTCACGAAACCTGAGAGGCCGATCCTGTCTCTGGGCCCCGGTTACTTGAATATGATTGTCAGTGCTGGTAACGGGTCCCTGGATGACGCCACCATATACGCCACGGAGATCAATGCCACTGTTAGTAAAAGTGAAAATAAGATCCCCGTTATATCGAACGTTTGGGAACGAATAACAATACCTGTCAATAACAGTATTAAAGAGAGGCACAAACAAATAAAGAAGAACCAATTTGGAGAGTTTTACGATCTCAACGAGGAGAACGAGGGCCCTGTCGTGGCGGACAGCGAGGGAAGCGACCCGTCAACGGTTTCCACGGAAGACGATGTGGCGCTGATCAGAGGGTTCGAGTTTAAAACTACATCTGGCAAAGAATCACCCTGCGAGCCCAAGAGACCGAAATCGGTGACGTGGGCCGAACCATTAACTGATTGATTTTGGGAAGAGGAAGTGCCACAGTTCAATACATTTTTTGATACCCTTCCAAAAATATTCATTTTTTCCTATTAATAGAGAAACGAGGGAAGGTGACAATGAACAGTCAGAGATCCCAAAGAAAACAGCACCAAAGAGACGCTAAAGACAAAGCAGAAGACTATCCTGCTACGAAAAAATGTAAATGTAGTGCTTTACCATCATCTGAAAGTAAAGCATACTGTATTATTATTATTATTATCAGAGGGGTTCATGGAGCGATGAAACAAACACACAGTATATAACTGGTCCTATGAACGATACACCAGCGCGGAGGGAAGAAGAGACATTGATACACATATATTTTATAATAAATATATACCGATAAAACATGAAACTATATGATACTCTACGAACAGGGACGAGTTTATCGTTTTGGTATATTGGAGGTAAGACCATTACAAATGATCGTTGTTGTTGTGAGTCCTCTCTCGAGGCATTTATTTATTTATGTATTTATTTATTACCTGGGATACAGTTTGACGTGTTACAATTTGCCGCATCGTCGATCAAACAGTCTGACCCTGCGGTCGTCGCACCGTACGCTGACGGTGTACCGCTCTCCGACCTGTTAATCTGTGGTGCGTTTCTACTACCTGGCAAGGCGCTTCTATCTGATGGAGACTGCCCCGCGACAAGCGAGAAGCTTTTCCTGACATCGGAGCTGACGTTTGCGACGAATTCTGGCTGCACTGTGGCGGAATGGATACCATGCTGGTGGAAAATGTTCCTGATCTGCTTCGCAGTGGCGAGATACTGTTCTGGCGAGCAATCGATCTTGATGTGGACCGATGCAATGTAGATAGCCTCTGTGAGGTTCCAGATGTGGAAGTCGTGTACTGCGATCACGCCCGGCACGGCCAGTATCTCTCTTTGTACCTCATCTGCGGAGATCGTCGATGGGGTTGCCTGCAAGAGGATCCTTGATGCTCTGCGGGACAAAGGCAGCGCTGAGGAGAAGATAATGACCGTGATGACTAGCGAAACGACCGGGTCCGAGTAAAATCTCCACCAGTAGTCCGTCTTCCAAATGAACAGCGCTGCGAAAATGACACCAATGTTCCCTAGGGCGTCCCCCATAACGTGTAGGAACACGCCGTGCATGTTCAGGGACTTGTGCGACTGTTTACCTCTCTTAGGGGGCACTGCGGCCGCCCCCTGGCCGCCCATCAATGGAGTGTGTTCCTCGTTGACGACGCGGGCGGGCAACACGTCCTCGATGCTGGGGTCCTCTATATCCATATGTTCGTGTCCGTGCGAGTGTTCATGTCCATGGGAGTGCCCCGCGGCTTCCTCCTCGTCCCCCAAGTGTGAATGCGAGTGTCCGCCGTGACCATGCTCATGGAACAGGAACAAACCAACGAAGTTTGATATCAGCCCTGCTACACCGACGTACAGCACAAGCCGTGGGTTTTGAATTTCCTGTGGTTCGATAAGCCTCTGCAACGCCTCTATCAGGATGGAGAAGCACAGTGCGATCAGGAAAACGGCGTTCACAAGCGCCCCGAGGATCTCTGCCCGCTTCCAACCATAAGTGTACTTTGCGTCCGCGTCCCTGTTCTTCGCGACGTCGACTGCCCAGAGAGCAACGAGCAGCGAGAATATGTCGTTCAGCATGTGGAACGAGTCCGCGATCAGCGCCAGCGAGTGCGACATGTACCCTATCGTGATCTCCAGCAGGAAGAACACAGAGTCCAAAACTAGCAACGAGATGATCCGCACCTCTTTACCAGACATCATCGTGGACCGCCTGTGTATTTGTGCGTGTGCGTGTGCGTGATGTGCGTGTCTGTGTATATTACTAGGTCAACAGGGCAGCTAATCGTCCACGTACACCGTCCCAGCAGGTCTCTTCGTGGCAGCATCGCCCACTCGCTCTCTTATATAATACAATCGCGCCCAGATCCGGACCTCGAGGGTGCGCCGGTTGCCGGAAACGGGGAGGATGACGAAAGGGGAAATAAAAAAGAAACGTGGGGGAAAGACGGCTTTCGGGAGTTAGGGTTTTAAGGGAAGCCCTAACAAACCCTAACAAGCCCTAAAATTCAGGGCTTGGCAAACTGGATTTAGGGCTTGGCGATTTGAAATTAGGGCTTGACAGAAACCCTAACGAACCCTAACGAAACCTAAATTAGGGCTTTGAACACGCCACGTGCCCCAAACACAAAATCCGGGTGACGCGGCAAATCTTGGCGTGGCCGGGTGACATCTTTCGGAAGACGCGTAAGAAAAGTCACATTCGCCCCTCTTCCATCCGTTATCTTTCGCATATAAAGGAGGTGGGGGGAAGAGGCAGCAGCATCGAGTTGGATCTACCTCACTGCAGAGCCCCCACATAGTGTTTACTGTGCAGAAGAGCGTGAAGGATGACTGTCCAGTTTAATGTGCCCGTTGGGGAGGCCGAGAACGAGCATGAGACGGCGCCAAGGAGAAACTACCTTGCAAAGGACGCCCCGCTGGTGAGGCCCAGGGATTTCAAGTGTAACAGTGTCTACGAGTTTATTCAGGAGTGTGTGGAAAGATACGGGGACCGCAACGTGCTTTCTTGGAGGGACGTCGTCGACATCCACGAGGAGAAGAAGACGGTCACGAAGAAAGTCGATGGACAGGAGAAACAGGTGGAGAAGACGTGGATGTACTACGAGATGAGCCCCTACAAGTACATCACGTACAACAATTTGCTGGAGAGGATGCTGGCATTGGGGAGAGGGCTTGTCAAGATCGGTTTGCAACCAGGGTCAGAGGATAAGTTGCACATCTACGCGTCCACTTCGTACAAGTGGATGGAGATGTTTTTGGGTGCACAGACGCAGAATATCCCCGTTGTGACCGCGTACGACACTTTGGGGGAGAGCGGGCTCACGCACTCCATCAAGCAGACCGAGTCGACTGCTATCTTCACGGACAACTCGCTTCTGCACACTCTTGTGGCCCCGATGGAGAAGACATCTCATATCAGGTACATTATCCACTTCGAGAAGATCGACCCAGAGGACAAGAGACAGGGGGGGAAGATGTACTCCAATGCGAACGACGCTAGGGAGAAGATCTTGAAGATCAGACCGGACGTCAAGTTCTTCAGTTTCGAAGATTTAGTGAAGCTCGGTGAAGATAACACGGATATAGAGACTCACACACCAACGGCCGAGGACTTAGCGTGTATCATGTACACTTCCGGGTCCACAGGAGAACCCAAGGGTGTTGTTTTGAAACAGTCCAACATCATCGCTGGGGTCGGTGGTGCGGATCTCTGCGTGAGACACATCACGGGCCCCAAGGACAGAGTCATCTGCTTCTTACCGCTAGCGCACATCTTTGAGCTTGCGTTCGAGCTTTTGTCCGTGCTGTGGGGGTCCTGTATCGGGTACGGTACCGTGAAGACTTTGACGAGCGCGTCGATGCGTAACTGTCAAGGTGATCTTGCCGAGTTCAAACCGACGATCATGGTTGGTGTCGCGGCTGTATGGGAGACCGTGCGGAAGGGCATCCTGCACCAGATCAACGAGTTGCCCTTCCCCATGCGCAAAGTGTTCTGGGCCGCGTACTACGCGAAGTACCAGATGAAGCAACACGGGATCCCCGGTGGTGACACACTGGGGAACTTGGTCTTCAAGAAGATTAAAGCTGCGACGGGTGGCCAATTGCGGTACCTGCTGAACGGTGGGTCCCCGATCAGTGTCTCCGCGCAGGAGTTTATCTCTACTTTGTTGGCGCCGATGTTGATCGGGTACGGTCTCACTGAAACGGTTGCCAACACGACGATCTTGAACCCTTCCCACTTCGAGTTCGGTGTCGCTGGTGACTTGACTGGTGCAGTGACCGTGAAGCTTGTCGATGTTGAGGAGCTCGGGTACCTTGCGAAGAACAACCAAGGTGAGATCTGGATCAAGGGCGCGTGTGTGACCCCTGAGTACTACAAGAACCCAGAGGAGACAGCGAAGGTGATCACGAAGGATGGGTGGTTTCAGACTGGTGACATTGGGGAATGGGTGCCCAACGGACACTTGAAAGTGATCGACCGGAAGAAGAACTTGGTGAAGACTTTGAACGGGGAGTACATTGCGTTGGAGAAGTTGGAGGCCATTTATAGATCGAACCAGCACGTGCAGAACATCTGCGTGTACGCTGACCAGACGCAGGTGAAACCCGTTGGGATCGTCGTGCCCAACCACAAAGCTTTGTTGAAACTTGCTCAGAAAGTCGGTGTCGTCGACGAGGGTGCGACGGATGTCGATCTGGACCAGCATTTGCGGGACCCGAAATTGCAACAGGCTGCACTTGCCGAGTTGCTCAGCACGGGGAAACAACAGGGACTGGCGGGGATCGAATTGCTTGCAGGTGTTGTGTTCTTCCCAGAGGAATGGACCCCTCAGAACGGGTTTGTCACCTCTGCTCAGAAATTGAAACGTAAAGAAATCTTGAATGCCGTGAAGGATGACGTCGCGGACGTGTACGGCAAATAATTTGATCGTCCCCCCCCCCTCCCCCCCAAATAGCTTATACGTTAATACATGGTTTTTTCACTACATAGTCTGTGTTATATTTATACTGTGCGTATTTACCGTCGTTTCTTTGAATCCCAGTTTCCAAATTTGTTGAGCGTTTCCAGCGAAAATTAGATTTGACCGAGGAACGAACGAGGAGCCGAGACGGTGACTGCTCTGTACTCAGGACCCCGATGGACGCTACGAACCTGTACGTGGGGAACATCGACCCTCGCGTCACACGCGAACAACTCTACGAGTTGTTCGTCCAAGTGTGCCCAGTCGTGTCGCTCCGCTACCCACGTGACAAGGTGCTGCAGACGCCGCAAGGTTACGCCTTCGTCGGCGTCCCCTCGACGCAGGACGCGGATTACGCGGTGCAGTTACTGCACAACTGCGTCACGCTGCACGGCCGCCCGCTGAAGATCCGCCGCGCGCGGCCGGACTCCGCCGAGGCCGCGGATACAGCCGCCGCGGCTCTCGGAGATGCGCCGCCCGCGCCGCCCGCGGCGGAGGCAGCGCCGGTCGCGCGGCTGTACGTCGGACGACTCGCGGACACGGTGGACGCGCAGCAACTCGCGCGCGTGTTCGCGAAATTCGGCCCACTGTACCGCGCGCCCACAATGCACCTTGGCGAGGCGGGCCGGCGCTACGCCCTGGTGGAGTTCCGCTCGTACGGGGACGCGGACGCCGCGCTGGACGCGCTGGAGGGGGCCACGCTCGCGGGCGGGCGCGTCAGTGTCGCGTACGCGCGGCGTGGGCCGGGGGGGAGGGGCCCGCCCTTCGGGTCCCAGGCAGACCGCCGCCTGAACGCAGAGGCGCGCCGCAACGGACTCTTATAGCCGCGATAGACCCGCCGCAACTGGACCCACCCCCACTCTTTCTGCAGAAAGAGTGGGGGTGGGGGTGGGTCCAGTTGCAGTGACGCAACGGCTGCGCACGCTCCCCTGTTTTTTTAGGGGTGCACCGCGTTCCCCTAAGGGGACAGCCGCCCACCTGCGCGCGCCGCTGCTGCCGGAGTATAAAAGGCCCGCGGTTCTGTGGTTTTCTTTGTGTTGCCTCGCCCCCCACTTCTCCTGCTTTCCCCCTCTTGCTTTCGGACCCTCACACGCACCAACTCTCGTATAACACAATATCCTATGCAGTTCGCTAAAGTAATCATCCCAGCCGCCGCTTTGCTCGGGCTCGTGCAGGCCCAAGGTAACACCACCACGCACACCTCGCAGAACGCAGCCGCCATGCCGCTGGACGGCAAGCACGTCGGTGCCAACGCAGGCGCGGCAGGCGCGCTCATCGCAGGCGCTCTAGCGTTTCTACTGTGAATTTTGTAGAGAGCCCACAGGGCACAATACCTTCTTTCTCACTCAATTTATATTTATATAGTTACTTTTAGTTCGTTATAAATCATATTGTTTCACTCAGTCCCTCTCCCCCCCCCGGTACAGAACGTACCGGACCCGCTCACCAGCTTCGTTGCGTAACAGACATATCTCATCGAATTTTACATCGACGTGCCATTTGCCCTTGTACGTTACCAGTGACCGGTCGTCCAGTTTAAACTCACCGTAGAAACAAACGTGCATCGAGTGGCTCGCATTGGGCGGGTCCCCAAGAGGATGCTCGTACTGGAAAGTGCCGCCGTAAACGGCCTCAGGTTGTAACAAACGATCGTACTTGATCCCAAGGGACTCCAGACAGTTGACCGCAGCAGATCGTACATCTATAGACTTGTGACTGAACCTCCATTCGAAGAGGAAGGGTACTCGGTGCCAATGTAACGTGATCCCCGGTGTCTCTGTGGGAGTGCTTCCGTCCGCGGTGGGGCCACGACGGAACGAAATACCGTAGATGATCGGATCCTCGTCCTCACACCACACATGCAGGCGGTCAGGGACCACCTTTTGCTCACGGAGAGAGGGTCGTATCCTTAGGGGGACACCGTACTGTTCCTGGATAAACTCATGCGAGGAGAGCCTTTCTACCACTCGTTGCTCAACAAGGTTTGCCAGTTGGTCCAAATTCAAGCGTGACCTCTCATACTCGCTCAACTCATGGATCCTCAGGCAGGGGAACAACGGGATGTACGACTCTCCGCCAAGGTACAGTACTTTGTACCCGATTTGGTACCCAAAGAGGACCCCGAAGAGAGACAACGACACAGCCCATATCATAGCGCGTCGCCGCCGCGTCCGGAACCCATGGATCGCTTTAGTCAAATCCCCTGTTGGGACCGCACGTCCAGGATTAGAGAAGAAATGGCACGAATCCGGGGGGGCTGCTCCCCCTCTTCCTCCCCCGCTGTTCCTCTGTCTCACATACACCCCTTGGAACAAACGCCGACAGAACACGGGACTGCATAACCGCACAGCACTGCCTCGAATCACACAACGCAGCATCGTCTGGCCCCTTCTCTATCCCCCCCACAGACCAGCAAATGTGCTGCACACTCTTCTTCTTCGCTTCTGTGGATTTGATAATCTTCGTTTTTTTTTTTTTTCGAATTTTGGAGTCAGGTTTCGAGGGGAGTCATCTTTGACGTGCCTGCGCAGATCTCACTCGTCATCGCTCAACACCAGGGCCACCCTGGGTCCGCGTCTGCGCCCCGTGGGGCCAGCGGGCTCTGCACTCTGCTCGTCGAGACTGTCGCCGCTCACGAACTCGTCGGCGCTGTTGTGCTCGTAGAAGTCGCTGTCAGGGGACGACTGCTGCGAGTCACTATCGTCCGCATCCAGCACGGCGTGCACTCTCTTTCTGCGCCCCAAGGCGCTGTCGTTGTCGTTGCTGCCAGCGCCGTCTGTTTCCTCCTCGTCGTTCTCTATGAATGAGTCCAAATCGGAGTCCATTTCGTCATCGTGGGGCTCGCCTCCGGAGCCGCTATCCTGCGCCTCTAGATCGTACACGGACCCGTGCGGCCTGTCTTCCGAGGACTGGGACTCGTAGTCTGATTCAGAAGCATGCTGGTTGCCCCCCCGCTGCATCTCCGCAGTGATGCTTTCGTATTCACCCTCACTGTAGTCGTCCGCGAGGGCAGGAGGAACCCCAGTTCCCTCCGTGTCCCGCGAGGGCCGAATAGCGTTCCGTATCCGGAAATGACAATGCGGACACACGTTATCATCGCCATCGTCGTCCACATCGTCTGGGTCCAGCTCCCAATGGCAGTTCCCGCACCGGGGGATCCCGTCGTCGTCCATATCTGTCACAGCAAGCGTAGAGTTCACAAACACTCCGTCGAAAAGGTTCATCGACGTTGCATCCCGACGGTACGCGGCCATATCTTTGTCCCTCTGAGCTAGAATTGCCACCCACTCAGAATCAGGGGCAGCGTTCTTCACGAGCATTTCCAGGATGTACTGTAACTGATGGTCCAAAAACATGTTCATGTTAGGAGGATGGCTTACCACAGATCGACAGTCGGGACACTTCATCACCGTGTTCTCGTTCGAGGTCAGCCAATGCTTCAAACACGTGTAGCAGTAATTGTGGCCACACTCAACCATCATCGGCACACTCATCAGCTCGTGGCAGATGGTGCACACGCAGCATTCAAGCAGGTTCTCACACACTTTTTTGGATCGCTTCTTGCCCAAAGCATCAGATATGGGCTTCACTTGAGTCATAGTCGAATGGTGTCGCTCCCTGAGAAAACGCTGCTGGATCCCCCCTCCCACAGGTAAGATCCAACGCCTTGCCCTCTGGCCTTCGACTTTGATAAAATCAATGAAGAAAAAATTATCGATATTGAAGATCTTGATGAGAGTGAGCATTCGATGGGGATAACGAGGAGGCAGAGTTGGAAACAACTACAATCATTTTGTCGCTGTTTTATGTGTTGATGTATATATACTATTATAAATGTACTCACTGTCCTCCGAACTAGTCGGATGCGTTCATTCAGATGAATCCAATAACTTCTGCAACACAGTAAGCAGTTCGTTAAGACCGTTGACGTGCTCCTTAGCGTTTGTAGAACTGGTGTCTCCATACACGATCCCGTGCCCATTCAATATTTTCTTAGCGTTCTGCTCCTCCTTGATACAGTTGAACAGTGGCTCAATGACAGGGGACGACGAACCCGTGATGCAGATAAACTCTATCATATCCTGAGAGTCACCTGTTACCGTGCTGTTGGCCGAAGAGCTGGTGTTGTACACATTCATCAAGAATTGGAAAGCGGCCAACGACAAACCTGTCTCTTGCACAAACAAAATGCCCTTGTGGATGTACGCGTGTACGTTTTTGTCGTAAAATAGCGTGTTGATGTGCGTGATTGCCTCACCAATAACACCAGCTACCCGATCCTGATCCTCCGCATTTTCAGTGTGGAACCGGATCATGGACTCAGCAATCTTATAGTAGGAGCCGGGCAGTCTTTCAATCTTATCGTCCAAAATTTTGATCACCTGCGATTTCCAATTAACTTGCTGGACAATGTTGTACCACAAACCATTGAT
This sequence comes from Huiozyma sinensis, assembly GCA_030705205.1. Classification (NCBI taxonomy): domain Eukaryota; kingdom Fungi; phylum Ascomycota; class Saccharomycetes; order Saccharomycetales; family Saccharomycetaceae; genus Huiozyma; species Huiozyma sinensis. The sequence continues at coordinate 76,104 of JANIWX010000015.1, forward strand.
TCTCACGTAGGCACCATTCTCTGCGATCAACCCAAGATTAGGGACACGTGCGTACAGACGCTCCAGCGTCGCTTTCGTGTGTGAGTTCATGACGAATACAATGTTTTTGGCGGCCAATTCGTTCAAAAACGTGATCGTCCTCCCTGTAGGTGGCTCAGAAATCTTGAAGATAAACATGTGCTTCTTTGATTTCTTGTAGTCTTCGTACAGCGTATCGTACGATAGATTAAATACCGTATTCCTCTCTTGACTGGACTCCCAGGCGTTATCAATGCTCTGCAAACAAGTCTTAACCCAATTGTCGGAGTCATTCTCGATGATGACTTTCATTAAAGATTTCCAATTACGTCTTCTTTCCTGACAAGGCATCTCTAACCCTCTTTTAATCGATTTCGAAACGTGTTTTATATCCCACGGATTTATCAAAATGGAGCCCTCACCTAACACAGAGGCACTGCCTGTAAATTCAGACAAAAGCAAAGGCGCATTTTTTTGTTCAGAGGAGGCAAGAAACTCGTGACATGTTAGATTCATACCCTCTCTCAAAGAATTGACGAAAAACAGATCAGCTTCCGAGTTTAAAGCCAAGTACTGTTCAAATTCCAGCTCTTTATGCAAAAAGACAACAGGCTGCGACATACTGATATTTGACGACAAAGAATTGATCCTATCCACAATCAACATTACTTGCTTTTGGTCCTCGTTGTCCTCTGACTTACCTAAAAATATTTGGATCAGAACAATGTTACCAATATATGATGGGTTTTCCAACAAAAACCGTTCATATGCCAGCATTTTCTTGTTGATACCACGGATCTTATCAGATTGATCTCTACAGATGATCAACTTCTTACCTGCCCACCTCTCCTTAATCATGTTACGCCACGATTGGACTTTCTCCTTCTTCAACTGGTCAAACAGTGAGAAAGTGTCGATGCCGACAGGGACACTCTTTACAGAGATAATACAGCCCTTGTACTTCAGTTCATCTTCCTTGGTCACATCGGCCATCAATAATCTGCTTGACGTCTGTAGGAAATGTCTTGCGTATTCTGTGGTTTGGAAGCCAACACAGTTAGCCCCAAGGATACCCTTCAAGATCTTTTCTCTTTGAGCGAAGCACTTAAATACTTCACTACTAGGGAAAGATACATGCAAGAAAAACCCAATTTTCGCGTGGGGCAACAATTTTCTTACCATCTCTGGTACTAACAGCAAATGGTAATCATGAATCCAAATCGTGTCACCTTCTTTGTACACCTGTGCTATCTTGTTGGCGAACAGTTGGTTCAAATCCTTATAATAGTTCCAAGAGTGATCCTCAAAAGCCTTCGAATTTGGGTTATCTGGAATCTGGTAGTGTAGAGTGGGCCATAAAATCTGTTTGCAGAAATTCTTGTAGGCACCTTTAAAAGTGACATCGTCAGATACCACTGCAGTACAATTGAACTCATCCTTCAATTTGTTGGTAATATCTGTGGCAATATCAGAAGGGATCTCGTCAGTTGGGATACCAACAGTGCCGACCCACTCTACTTCATCAGTTATTGTCTTCTCGTTAGTAACAATGAACATTGCATTTTTCAAAGCACCATTACCTTTTTCATTGGGGACGATGGACCAAGGCAATTGCGCGAACAGTTCATGCGAGTTTCTCAACCTTTGAGAAGTGGCCCCCCCCTTGGTTGTTGAGAACCCCCCGAATTGGGGTACAACGTAATCTTGTCTTGACTCAGTTTCCAAGTCTGATTCGTCTTCGGACACCTCCTCAACAAGTTCCAAGGAGGTCTCTGGTGCAGCAGATACGGGTACCCTTTTCATGGAGGGTTGTGCGTTCATCTCAATACGCATCTGTTTGATCTTAGCAACATCCACTACGGCCGCTGTGAAATCTGGGATTGGTCGAGACTTTGGTATTACCACTGTCTTAGATGCAGCGTCAGAAGAGTGGGTGCCCCCTAACGTACTGAACACGGCATTTAGTGATCCTGGGTGACCGGACCCAGAATCGACGGCGACGTCCGAGGCGAGCCCATCAGCGACCAATTCATTCTCCGGGTTGGCTGCGTTGAAGAATTCCTCCACGGATTCTCTGTTGGTATTGACTGGGTTGCTGTTTGTCTCCGTAGCTGTTGTGTTGATCGGGTTCTGGGCATGTGCTGTCAAGTTCTCCAAAAACTGTTCAGAGCTGACTACAGGCACGTCCTCGAGAACGGTGGGCTCATTGGAGATTTCCTTCGAGCTTTTCAGATACGGTGGGTTCGAGTGCACGGAACTGGACCTCTTCGGCTTGTTCACAATGGAGTCCGCATCGAGACTATCCAATTTGACCAGCTTACTCTCTGCTAATTCGGCAGCTTTGAACTCAGAATCGTCGACTTTGAACTCGGGCTGGAAGGGCAGAAACAGCGAAGCAACAATAATAGTCATTCTAGAATGTTTCTATCGGTCTACCGGGACTACAAGGGAAGCCAATTGGTGGTAAGTAGCCCAAATGAAGTAAGCAAAGGGTGAATCCCCTTCTCGAGAACCCTTCCTTACGTGATCAGCAGGAAAAAAAGAAGAAAATTCCTGGAAAAAGGGGTCCAAAGTTCTAATCTTCTGTCCTGCGTTCGACTTTCGAAGAAGGCCATTTGTGTTTTCGCAGGTGGTCCGTTACAGTGAGGCGTCTGTCTACAAAGCAATAGAGCAAGTTGTGTACACGACCACCCAGTTTGGTTCTCTCGACTGCAACTATGCCCTACACAGACGCTCTGTTCCTCTTGCGGGTGAACTTAGAGGAGTGTAAAAAAAAACACGAGTGAATAGTACAGAATTTCCCACACTCACAGAACATAAAATTTTTGGGCTTGGTTTTGAAACTGTTCCTCCTATGGTCAACGCAACATCAGGGATGGACAATTCAACGATTGTGCTGATTGGTATATTGATTTTAGGGTATCTGCTTACTTTGAAACAGAATTCGAAGAAGAGAGAGGAGAAATTGAAGTTGATAAATAGAGTGCGAAACTTGAAGGAAGAAGAGAACGAGATGTTAGCAACACCTAAAACGGATACCAAGGAGCCTCCCCAGAAGCTCAACCCTGAAGATGTAACTGAAGGAGAGGATGAACCTGATTTGGACGAAATTGAGGACAAAAAACCGTTTGCCAAGAGAGAAGTTACTCAGGATATGATCGAAGTGGTGCAAACGTTAGCCCCAAATTTGGACGTTGAACAGATTCGTGCCAGTCTGCAAAAGACGGGCTCCATTGAAAAGACGGTGACCTACTTTTTGGCTGGGGAAGAGCTCCCATCTGCCGATGAGTGAACCCCCCCCCCCCCTCTCGCCTGTCTGTACCTAACAAATACGTAATGCAACCTCATACTGTATGTGAAAATGTATATATCTGGAATGGATGAGGGGAAATGTACACTTATTCCGTAGCGTTGTGTTTTATTTTCTTCTTCACGGGTAGTATATTTATTATGCTGTTTTTGTCGTCCCTTGGGTTTCCCACAGTCTCTGTGACCGAGGGCACCGTCAATCTATCGTTTCCTAATTGGTCTGCATACAATTCTTTCAAAACCTCTGTACAATTGGTCAATTTGGACCCGAATAGCGATGGGTCCATGGCGATGTACGAACAGAACCCGTCAGTGGAGGAGATCATCAACAGGGAACCGTCTTCTGACCAAGATAAATCCGTCAAAGGTGTATAATGCAAATTCCCGACTACCGCTAGAGGTTTTAACGACACGGTATCGTAAACCAACACCTCGTTCGTGGTAGCCACTGCAAATACCAATTTGTAAGGAAGGTCAATGTACGGGTTGTTCCCTCCGTCTAGCGTGTAAAAGTTGTTACTGAAGGATATTGCGATGGCAGGTTTCTTCAAAAAGGGCAGAACGGCCACTGGCTTATTGCTGTTGGACTTTATAGCCGCTCTTGAGTATATGTAGACGGAGTTGTGACATTCCAGGTTATTTGCCGATTCCGCGGTCTCCTGAGTCTTGAAAATCCCTGCAGGGATGCAGAAAAGGGTCCCACAGGGTGACACGGTCAGCCGTCTAAAGAAAGAGGGCAACGTTTCATTGTGGAACAGATAACCAGACCTACTCTTGGTGAAATCCATCGTCAACCGGTCCACGGACGACCTTGCCGGCAATTCACACTTAACGATCTTATTTGCCAGTTTCATTTCGATCAGTTCATTCCCTGGTGTCGAAAACTCCAACTTGTACACGTTCACAGACCTATCCGTCGACTGCGACAAGATAAACTCATTCCGAGGGTCCCAGGTGACACCCTGGACGTAATGGTTGTGCTCTTTGGAGAGTAATATACATTGCTCCGTGGCGACATTGAATACACGGACGCAGTTGTCCATGCAACCAACGACAATATACCGGTCACAGGGCGACCAGCACAGATCGTATATTTCAGAGTTAGATGAGTGTCTTAACCTTCTGCAAATAACCCACTTTTCACGCGGATCTGAACCATCTTGCATCTCACTATCGCTATCCCTGGTCATAAGCGGCGTTTGGAAACTCGACCCCGCACCATCTGGGTTCTCTTGCTCCCAAATAATGATCTGTCCGTCGTCGCCAGCAGAGGCCAATTTGTCACCTTTATGGTTGAACCGCAACACGTTTACAGCTTGCTCGTGCTGTTGAAGAGAGGATACGAAATCTATGGCATTTACTTCCCCACGGGGGTCATTGCCACTTTGATCTGTCCTCTGGACATTCAAGGACCAGACACGTACTTTGTTGTCACCTCCAGCGGTGAACAGTTTCTGCGCACCGGGGCGCAAGCCAACCCGAGACGGCTGGAAACACACACTGTACACTGGTTGCGACTCATGCCAATATATCTGCAAGTTAGAAGCCTCCATCGTGCACAACTGGATGGACCCAGCACCACCAAATGAGAGTTCTCAATTGAAACGCGTCAGTCTTGATCTACGCGATTTCAAGCAATTATATTGTAATATACAAGTGGAAAAATAGTATATACACTGGGAAGAGTTGACAGTAGAAAAGAAAATCTGACGGTGCGTGAGAGGAAATGAAACACAGGGCCACTCTTCTGCACGATTCAAGGGCCGACCTTCAACCCTCGACCCTCGACCCTTGGACCTTCGCGCGGACGGTGACCGGTCACCCAGACCCACCCAGCTGGATTCGATCCCAGACACACCCAGATATGCTGTATACTAACAGAGAACCGCAACCCTAACTCTCCCAAACGAACGAACAGCATAAAACCCTAATTGGACCACGTGACTGTATATCTTCTGAAACCCACACACCCAAAAAACTGTTTGCACGTGACCTTAAAAATATTATAACCCAGACACCCAGAATTGCATTTTGCACGTGACGCCCGCAAATTTTACTCGCAGAGAGAAATTAAAAGTATAAAAGCGACATCGAAAAGACCGTTTTCTTTACTAGAGTTGTTCTTCTTCGTGGTGTGGACCATCTGTCGTTTTATGTTCCCTCCTCTTGCTTCTGTCAGTTGTACCCTACACTCGGTCAACGGCCGTCAGTCGACGGCCATGGAAATAATACATACGAGTGGAAAGTAGTTAACAGCACATATGTCAAATTCCCAGTAGACTCAGCGGGAATACCGAAAATATATCTACTGGAGCCGTAATTGTGCTAATATTAAACCAAAACCCTCGAGGATGAACCTTTCACATGATTTTTTTATCAGGGATGATGCGACGCCTTCACCGTGCCGCATTTTATTTAATTTTATTAAATTCTAATCCAGGTTCTTGTACGCTTACGTACTCCATCCTCGAACATTACCGTCCACAAGCGCCGTAACGCACTTCTTCAAACTAACCAACTTTCTTGTAGAGGGTTTCGCTTCTGTGTAATACCAGTAGTATATACTCACTACGCTGGAGCGATGTCCCAAACTGGTTGTCCTACGCTCTCTTTTACCCGGTAAACAAAGCATCTCTTATAACGTCAAAAATTTTTCGAGTTTTTTTATTTAAAGGAATATCTTGATATTGTGCGTACACAGAAAGGTTGAATTGACGTACAGATATATAGCTATACAGGCTACAGACACCAACGGCTAATCAGCGGCAATGGCAAGGGAAACACTTAGCTTTGAAGATGTCGCTGCGTTTTTGCTGCAGTCGCGTGAGGCGGCAGAAAGATCGGATCCCCTCGCACGGCCCAGCCTTGAGCTGGTAGAAGAATTCGTAGAACAGAACAGGGATCTTGTTGTCAATACGGCTCAATGGGACGCTCCCTGCGAGATGCAGAAACCGGAGATTGTACAGTCGATCACCGTCAGAGGTACGCAGGTCACCGGGATCACAGAGAGGGATTGTCGCTGTGCGTTCGCGCTTGCCAAGACATTCCAATTGAATTATAAAGACACATTGAGGGTTATTGCCCGCGAGAGCTCCGCGGAGGGAAAAGCTGATAGCAAAAATATCGACGAGAGTACGCTTGTATCTGGCTTGATTGCCGTCTTGAAGGAGAGAGACGCAACCGTGGACGTGGCTTTCCACAGCATTGACCGTTCCGATTTGTCGGAATCTCAAGGGAAAGCTGTATTGGGAAGACGCAAGGACATGATACAGCATCTGTTTCAGAATCTGAAACAACTCGTTGCCAATTTTACCAAGTTAAACGAAGTGGAAGCCACAACGACCCCAACAATTGTAACGGACCTGTCAGGAAACGAGAGCACAATATTGAAGCTGACAGAATTGAAAAACTGGAGGGACGTTATCCATATCACCAAAATTTTGAAGCTTTTGACAAATGTTCTGCTAAACTCACCCCTTCAGACGGACTTCGTCATTGATTGGTTCAACCAGGTACCCAATTTCACCCATTTTTGGGAAATCACGTTACTCGTCTCAGTACCAGATCTACCCTTTTCCATCGTGGCCCAACTGGAAGCACTGGTCACTTTGAACTCTCTTCTTGTTCTAGGGTTCGACAGCACAATATCCGCGATAAATACTGATACACCGTACTTTCAGGACACAAAAGCTTTCATCAAGATACAATCCATAATCGACACCCAATTAGCTCATGACCCAGTGTTGCTATACATGTGGTCATTTGCGCTCTTCACAAAGTCGGTACTAATAGAGGAAGCACCTGACGAAGCTTTTATGAATGAATATTTGGCTGCAAATAATAACAACTTACTGAGAACAGCATCAACCGTCTTTGCCTCAAAAGCTGAAAAATTAAACGTTTTCGAAACCATTTCAGATCTGACAGAGTCTCTGTCATCAGATGTATTGTACCCTACAATAATGTCCTCATTTGTCACATTCATGCTAAATTTTGTTCCGTTGACGACAGAGGTTTCACAGATGATCAAAATTGTTATGAAGAAAGTACCTACAGAATTTATAGAAAAGTTTCTAACCACGGACATTTTTGAAAGAAGGTTGGCGGTACTGAAGGCAAAGTTGCCATTGGTCAATGAGGCGCTTTTACCCCTGATCAATATATCATCGATAAATTTCGAGTTCGCAAATTTTGAATGGAAGGAACTGAACACTTATGCGTCAACTACAAAATTGGGAGAACTAGACTACGATCTTGCTGATCTCGATAGGAGGGACAATACTGCATTGGTGCCACAAAATGACCTTATAGTACTGAAGGAGGAAACACTGATACAACCACCCTTGGAAAACGATTCTACCGTAATGATGCCGATACCATCAAACACTAAGGGGAAAATTCTAGATACTGGGCACGATGAGAGCTTGGTCATTTTCTTACTAGACTACAATGGTTGGTCCGTTCTGGGCAGAGTCCTCCATAATCTGTGCGAAGCGTACTTCGAAAAGGGCAAAGATTTGGATTCCCGAAGTATAAACTTAATGATATCCATCATAGACCTAATTGGTAGTGTAATGGGCCCCTGTTTGCCAAACGCACAAAAGGGATCAGAGATCTTACAATACCTGGCGAATAACCTAAATGGTGGAGATATTGTTTCTGTGATATTCAAAATCTATGAGATCGCTCTTAATAAAAGAGACTACCGAGTTACCTGTGCATGCGCTGAATTCACGAACAATCTCGTTATCAACGTCCCACATTATGTTTGGTCATACCTAACACGCTCCTCCCTCTTCGACAGATACGGGAAAACAGGATTATCATCTATCTTTTTAGGAACACTGGAATTACCTAACGGCGAGTACGGTTTTACCATTCACCTATCAGAACTAGCGATTCTGTTAGTGGAAGATGCATTGACACTACAAAAGAGTGTCTCGACGAGAATACAAAAGGACATTTTACAAAAACTGGCTCAACAGTTAATAAACATTTTTGAAAGTTGCCAGTCTTGGAAGTTCAACGATTTGAATCAAAGGTTCAAACTGTGTTATAACTTGACATCATTTTTCTCTAAGGCATTGTACAACGTTTTTGGCATTGACCCCGACAACAAACCAGAAAAAAAGGTCACCAAAGTTCTGGGAGATATTAGTGATATGATTATAAAAACTTTTCTAAGATCTCATTCTGCAGATTCCTATTCGGCGACTTCACTACTGAACATCTTAACGTCACAAACTGAAAACCATATGGCGACTTTAGGGAACAAGGCATACGGATCAATGTACACAAAATTGATCAATTCATCGTTCGAACTAACCAACCTACTGATTGCTATGCGCGATCTGCTGAATCTTCAACCCAGTATCTTTGAGAAAGCGATTTTCTCTAACGCAGCGACCTTCGCGGAGTTCTATATCGGTAGCCCAGCCCTGAAAAGAAAGATTATAAACCTATTCGGTTATCTCATTAGTGCAACCTGGGACGAGGATACTCCATTTTTACTGTCATATCTGAGTGAAATGAACTCAAAGAAGTTATTGAACAGCATTAATGAGGACCTACAAAAACCATTGAAAAACTTTCATTTATTAAGAGACATTTACACATTTGTCGGCATATTAATGAAGAGCAAGCAGGATGGACTGGCAATTTTATTTTTAACGGGTAACATCGCCTCCAGAAAGACCCTTGAATCAACGGACGTAGGAGACAAAAAAAGTACGACCAAAGATGATGATGCAACAGATAGTTCCATACTTAACACCTTGAAAGGCAACGCTCAGAATATGGACAGTCTTCCTGAGTTTGTGTCATGTGCGTTGCTTGAGGCAATTGCATTTTCGTTCAACTCGTGGGTTCACTCTAAAAGTTTGAATTTAGTGAAGGATACCAATTTTATTAGTGTGCTCATGCAGAAGGTCAACAGTTTCAAACCCCAACCATTATACAAGGCTGACGATATGACAAAGAAAAAGATGATTACCCACTACTCCAAAGAATATAGACTGATATCAAGGATTATAGAGGTGTTTGCATTGTATCTGTACACCTCTCCAGATCCCAATTCTGAAATATATCGTTTCCTAAACCAACGGAATTTATTTGAGATTGTGAACCCTTATTTTGAAATTGACATGGATCACCCAGCCGTACAAGAAGCTGTTGATCGCGACTTTGCGGATATATTCCAGGGGTACACTTTATCTCAATTCAAACTGTCCGTTCTGAATAGGTCAAGCTCTATCTTTCAGCACGGGGTATTTAATATTCCGCTTATGGATAGAATGTTTGGTAATAATCTTCGATGGACGCTTGATGGTTCTGGTGGCAGCATCAGAAGCCGCATAATCGATCTTTCATTGAATTTGAAGTACATTCATTATCAGATATCCGCGGCGAAATCGTGGGGTGCGTTATTAACTTGTTTTGTCAAGGCTTCCAAAACTCCGCTAAATGATGAGTTCATGGATATTGTCCAGCATTTCTTACAATACAGCATTAGTGATGACGACACCAGCAAAAAGAGATATGCCCAGATGTACCAAGAAAGAGTTGAACTAAGTTTCTACATTCTTTACGCCTTTAAAAACAGTGGCAAAACTTTTCCAGATAAAAAGCTTCTAGATGTGTTGTCATTACTGATAACCACATTTGAAAATGAAGGTTCATTGCACGCAGATGTTAATAGTACCTTGTCGAGCGAGATGCAAAGATCAGAGTATCGCTCAATTCTGCGATCTGTTCTGATCGTTTTGAATCTAACAAAATCGGACCGAACTTTTGTTGAACTGGCAGGACCTCAGTTGTTGAAATTTCTCGAGTGTTCGTTTTCCCAGGGGGTCTATGTGATATTTTCTAGTATCCTAGCAGACATCACTGCATCAACAAATACTGGTCTTCAAGGCTGTGTTATTTATAACCTTGAAGACAAAATCCAAAATCTATTCCTACTTCTTGCGTTGCTCAACAAGATCAAGGACATGAATCCGTCTGAAAAGTTCAAGACGATGTTTGCGATATCTCTAGACTCGATCGGAACCATAAAGGTCATTTTAAGCCTATATTCCAGTTCGCACTTGTTTAGGATCAATGACGAACCCATCATAGGGCACATAACTTTGACATTCATTTCAGAGCTTTGTACGATATCCACAATAGCTGAAAACTTCATTAAGAACGGACTTTTTGCGGTGTTACTGGAGAGTCCTTTGTCAGTAGCCTTACAAAATGGTAGTATTAAACCAGAGAACCATCCTAGACTGCATAATATCTGGAGTAACGGATTGTTGTCCATCTTACTGCTGTTGCTTAGCGACTTTGGGGCAAAAATTTTACCAGAGGCTTGTTTATTTGCTTCTTATTTTGGAAAGCAGATAAAGACTGCTACATACAGTTGGTCTGATCCTGATTTGGCTGTCTCAAGTGCATTGATAAGAGAGACATCGCAGCTAATTCTGTTACAGAAAATGCTAGCAGCACTACACTATCAACGATACCTAAACACTACCACAAGACCTAAAGTAACATCTCCTGAGTCTGGCGAAAAAGTAACTGAACTAATCTGTGGATTGGATACTGCCGAGGAAAGAAGAGAATTGAACGTCGCCCTGAAGAAACTCTTGACTCATCCTAAGTACTTGAATTCAAGAATAGTAGGAGTTACAGTGGAGGAAGTACAGCTGCTTGAGCACGAACCTTCCAGAACCGAATTTGTCAAGAATATCAATCGTGAAATCAAAGAGTTGCAAGAGGGGCTACTGAAAGATATTTGAGCCCTTGTGTATATATCATGTGTTTAACAAATTTATAACACGAAATATGGCCATCGCATTGATGGCTTTCACACTCTTTTTTTAGAGCCATACAGTTTTTTGATGTTTACTCAATTTGACAAAAAATGATCAAGATAAGTATCATAGGTTGGATTTCTCCTGGATGTTCCCAAAGAGGGTACTGGGGCTACATAGCGAAGAAGTCGAGCAAGATAAAAAAGGTTCTGGATAGACACTGTCTTGCCCCCTTTTCTCTGGTAGTTCTGGTCCTCTTACCTGATGCTATGATTTATTTAGGGAGATTCAAGTATTTTATCTTGGCTGGATTATTACTATTAATTTCCAAAGGTCAGTTTAGCTTGTTAGTTTTCACTTTTATTTGCCCCGTTATCTTCTTAGTTGGATGTTCCTTCTTACTATCGCTAACCTTCCCAATTCGTAAGAGAAGATCCCCAGTGAAGCTGAATGCTGGAAATTTTAAGACGGATCCTACTCCGTACCACCCACCAGCTAAATTATTTCCAGCCTACCCAGAAATATCAGGTGAATGCAGGGAGATATCTTCCCTTATAGTGCGAGATTATATCATACATTGGTTTCAAAGGATCGACCCCGATTCCACTTCCAGCTTTCCAGATGAAGTTCAGCATGAATTACTAAAAGTTATTACAGCAATTGGGGACCTCCTCTCTGATCAGGATATCACCAATCTGATTTTATTAAAGCTCACACCGCTACTGACAAAGTACCTCTCCAGCTATCACGTCGCCAGAGAAAAGGTGCTAAGTGTAATCTCGAAGAAAGATGGGAAAAGCATTGAATGGGAAATTGCCCTCGAACTTAGTAGGAACCATCAACTAGAAAATACAGAGTGCTATTCACAGCAGTTTGATGATAATGAGGTAGAGAAATGTTTAAGACAAAAAGTTGCCAGATTGCTACCTCATCTGATAACCGAACGGGAGCTTGAGTCTTCCTTAGTGTTTATATTAGTACGTGAAATTATTACAACTAATGTTCTCACCCCAGCGTTTGCTAAATATACTGATCCTGACGTTTGGAATGCCACAATAATTCGTTTAGGAAGGAAAATCCTGAAGGAGAGGACACAAATTCAACAGGTGAGAAACATTCTAACCAAAGAATTAACCGAGTCCACCAATAATTTGAACGATTATAACGACGTGAGCAATATAGATTCTTGTTCGATTACATTTGATCTGACAGTCTCATGTACTAGCAGAGAGTTTGAATCTTATCTGAGACAGCTGACTCTTTTAGCAACACTAAGTGATTTAAGAGCAACAAAATTCGCTCTTGCTGTAAAGCTTCTATCTCTGGAACAGAAAAAAGCAGAAGATAGGTTAGACAAGAGAGAAGTAACTTTTAAAAAGAGGCTGGTAATTTCACTAAATATTATTGACACAAAGCTCAAGTACTTGAAGCCTTCAACACAACCAGACATCAATACAGAGTGGTTTGATGATGATACAATCGTAAGGGAACTAAAGACGTTTCTAAGAGAAATTATATTAGACAACACATTTGTCCACGACCATACATCTTTATCATATTTCAAAAGGTTTTTGAAAATGAATGAGGATTCAAAGTCACTATTGTATTTGGACTTTGATCAAATGGTAGATTCAATTAAGGATCCATTGGAGGATGCGGGAACGGAGAATATAGCCATACGTTATACTGATAGGGAATCAACTCAGTTGAAGCATATTAGAGAACGGTTTTTTACCGGCTCGAATTTGAAATGCATGAGGGAATTGGATGACGGCTTGGTAAATAATGTGCTTTTATTTACAGAGAAGGCTACCGAATCGCATTCTAGTGCCTTTGTTTTGGTGAGGAAAAGTTTATTACTTTTGCAAAGTGAAGCGCTGAGTGTCATGAATAAAGATACGTTTTTGAAATTTAAGAACTCGAATATGTTTTTGAAGATGGTCGCTTCTCCGCAATTCATATCTTCAGAGGTATACATCGAATATTTCGGATCGAAAACAAAGAAGGATGCGGACATATACAAAGATAATCGAGAACCAGTGAACAATGTACAGATATTCTCTAATCCTGGCATCAATGATGCCCTTGAAAAGATTGTTAATGGCCAGGATAAATTTGATATCAGGGAAAATTATGCGGTGCAAGACAGCATAAGCGATCCACCATTTTCCAAGCCTACGAGATCTGCGGAAGCAGATAAAAAAGCACTTCAGTTTAATGACGGTGATGTCGATCTCTTTGATGACTTCCCCTCTAATCCTTCATTACCCAGAGAGGCACATAAAGACCGACTTCCCTTCGTCGCAAGAGATTATAACGAAGGAGATAATCCTGAAATGAATGACTTTCTTAATTCTTTCATAAACAACACGGTGCAAGACTCATCGGATCTGAGACAAAAAATTGGTCAGCTTACCAAAAATATCGAACAAATACAGAAAGAGTTAGACCTTTTGAAACACTGCATTTTGAAAGCTGATTTAATGAACAACCAACAGCAGTTAAAGCTTTTGAGTAAGTCACAGGCTACACTTTATCGCGATTTGGAGAAAAAAGAGTTACTAAGACAACAATTTATTGTACAAGAAAATTCAAGTAGTTTATTCGGTAATACTAAGATTGGGATCAAAACATACTTCACAAACAAGCAGACTACAGGTCTAAGGGAAATAGTTTATTACGTTGTAAGTGTTGACCATATTTACAACGATCAAGTGAGCTCGTGGGAAGTTCCGAGAAGATACAGCGATTTCTACGAGCTCCACAAACATTTGAAAGCGAAGTACCCATCGGCTATGAAAAAAATAAAACAAATAGCTTCATTTCCATCCAAGTCCTCTGTGAGTTGGACACTAAAGTCCCCCCAGGCATCGTTCATAGAATCTCGACAGATTAAGTTTGAAAAGTATATGAAAGCTTTGCTAAATTTTCCTGTCATATGCGAAGATGTTGCGTTTAGAAGGTTTTTAACTGGGGCAGGTTACTTGGAAGCATCTTCAGAGGACTCTAAGAAAAAGAATTATCTTAATCCTGTAGCGTTAAGTGCCTCATCACAGAGCAATTCTGAAACGTCCACGGTCAAATCATTCTCCGTCTCTAGCAACCAAGTGGATTCCACAAACGCAGCAGAGGAACTGCAAAATCGTAATCATTCTGCCACAGAACCCAACAATATTCATCAGTCTATTCTCAAACCTATATGTGACCTGTTTATCACGATTTTTGCGCTGGATCAATCAAGCTCGATTTGGTTACGGGGCGGCGCGTTTGTTCTGGTGTTCCAGCAACTACTGGGAGGAGCAGCAGAGAAATACATCCGGAATACAATTGAGGATTCTATATCGACTGAGCAAGTTCAGAAAAGGCTAGTGTCGTTAAAAGAGACGCTGTGGGGGGAACATGGCTATTTGGCGGCTCGCAAGCAGAGAGACCCGCCACCTGTACAGACGGCACTTCAAAAGAGGCAGACGGCAAGAAAGGCCCGAATAATGCTGTCAGCGCTGCTCCTGGACACGTGTAGGAAGGTCGTTGGAACCAAGCATGCACAGGAAGCATCAACGAGAATCTATTTGTTCTTACAGAACAAATACGTTTTGCAGTCCTTCCTGTTATCGACAATCGATATTATATTTGATGAAATTGTCGCAAATTCAAGCAATTGAGCAGAACTTCATATTCAAAGAGGGCACAAAGAACTATATACTATGTATTTTTCAGCATTCGTGATCCGACTACTGAAGCGGAGCCGCTTACACCGTTACTCTAGTACCTTAACTCTTCTTAAGTGTGAGTATCAATCGGTATTCGACTGGAAAGAAAAATAACATGCGAAGAAAAAAAAATTGTTGGTTACAGGTATTGAAGGCTAAGAGGTTGCATTGAGGAAAGGCATATCACCCCAGGATACAGACACACAGATGCCGAAACTAGAGGAAATAGAGGACTACGATGATGTCGACAACATGGAGATGGACATTGCGGAGATTGACTCCAATTTGAGGACTCCAATCGCTCCTAAGATAGTGCCTAGCGTAGTCAGAAGTCAAGACCAGGAACAAGACCAGTCAAGCCAGGTTCTTGGGAGGCAACAGGGAACTGTTGATGGAAAATCCAGCGGGGAACAGATAAGCTTTTTCAACCCGAAAACGGGCGGGCTGGAAGGGTCCACGCATATTTCCAAGGAGGATTTGAAAGAGATGAAGAAATTCCAAGTGTTATACCCGTGCTATTTTGACAAGAACAGATCACACAAAAACGGTAGACGGGTACCCATTACGGATGCTGTGGAGAACCCCCTGGCAAAGACAGTCGCAGATGCGGTGCGTAGCCTAGGTCTTCTATGCGTGTTTGAAGGTGAAAAAACACACCCACAGGACTTTGGTAACCCTGGGAGAGTGCGGGTTCTTCTCAAGGAGAACGGGAGTGTGGTTCAGTCAGCGTCCGCCTACAAAGGTGGTAAGAGACAACTGCTGAAAGATATATCATCATATCTACAAGCTCACCCAACCACGCTGCAGTCGCTAAAAGAAATACCTTACGGGCCAGATTTCGATAACATCGAGTCGAGGAGAATTCCGAAAGTGAAGGGGCTGAAGATGAATGACATTGTCCCACTTCACAGTCCCTTCATGATGGGCCATCCAATGACCAAATCATTGTACGACGCACCCCCACCTGCCCCCGCGATCACCAATAGCGAGAAACCCATGAAGGCGCCCAAAAACAAGTACAAAGTCGTAAGAAGGTGATCGTTACTGACTCTGTGACGTGTAGTATTTTCCAGTGTTTCCGTAGATGTATAAAAGTGTATATTTAGAGTTCACAAGTTGATCGTAATGGGACCACTGGGAACGCTGCAGTGCGAGGGGGGGCAGAAAGGGACAAATATGAGAGAAAGAGGAGCAACTATAACCGATCAAGCTCCGTACACTTCCAAATACTTCTCGATTTTCTGCTTCTCCTCATCGCCCATCCTAGTCTCCAAGTAACCGATGACATGCGACAGGGATACGATGTTCAATACTGGGATGCTGTATTTTTTGCTGACAACAGACGTGGCGCTCAAACGCTCTTTGTCATCCAAGTTAACAACCTCTTGTCTATCCAGGGCGATGATCGTGCCAACAACTTGGCCCTTCTCCTTACCGATTATGTCGAAGGCCTCGTTTATAGCAGTGCCCGCGGTCATGACGTCATCGATGATCAAAATCCGCTTACCGTCCAAGGATGCACCGACAATGTTACCACCTTCACCGTGGTCCTTGGCCTCCTTCCTGTTGAAGGCGTACTGTATATTTTGGAACTTGGACCCGCCGATTTCGGACAGCTTGACGCATACAATGGAGGCCAGTGGGATACCCTTGTATGCTGGGCCGAAAATAACGTCAAACTTCAGGTCAGACTGGATAATGGCGATCGCGTAAGCGGTGGCCAAGTTGGACAGCAATTTCCCCGTATTGAAAAGACCCAGGTTGAAGAAGTATGGGGAAATCCGGCCTGACTTCAACTTGAACGACCCGAACCGAAGTGCCTCACACTCGATGGCCAACTCAAGGAAATTCTTCTGATAGTCTTCTAGTAGTACTGGCATAGTTGTGGGAAAGTAACAAAAACCGCGGATATCCTACAATTTTCTGGCACCAGGAAGCGCAAAGAGAGAAAGAAGATTCTTTTACTCTAGCAGGGTCAACTTGGGGCTGAGACACGTACAGGGAATATGCGGACGTCCTTCTTTATACTGTTTCTGCGCTCTCCAGAGTCCCATTCCCGTGCGAGACAGAGCATCTTGAACAGAAACCCAGCAAAATGTTGCGCTACAGTGAAAAAAAAATTTTCTTCTCTGTCCGCAAAACGGGAAAAAGCGACAAGAAATCGGCGTCACTAAATGCGCAACGGTGTGTGAGGGTGTCTGAGGCCCAGATGAATGATACCATCTTGTCGGTCAGTACCGGTAGTCGGTATCCACGCCGCTCAATAATCTTTAAAAAAATTTGTACGGTGGAATTTGCGGTTGATAGAGTCGATATGGCGACGAACAATGTCTGGATTGTTTATTTGTTTATGTATGTATGAGGATATTGGGATCAAGTACATATTTCATCCATGCGGAGCCTCGTTCTGTGGTTCTCTCCTCTATGAGAGTTTGACGACGAGGGGGGATAAGGGAATGGAGAGGAAAGAAAAAAATATTATTGATCTGGTTGTGAAGTGCAGCTGTCAAGACGCATCAGTGTCCACAGCGATCACTGGTGCGTTTCTATAAAACTCTTGATTTGTTCGTAAACGTGTTCTATTTCCTTACCAAGCATTAGCACGATGAGCCCATCGCTGCTAATTTCGTACTTGATATGGCCCTCGTTCGGTATGCAGATCTCTTCGTCGAACTTGTCAAACCACTCGTTCAATGTGTCCAGTTCGTCCAGCCCGAACGGCAGATGCAACTCGTCCAAATATTCGTGCGTAGACTTGATCGGCTGGGAGCCGTCCCCCGACGTTTCCTCCGGAGCAGGAACGTCGTCCTCAAGGGGCTCCTCCACCAAGATCAGCATCCTATACGTATCATCTCCTTGCTGCACCATTGCTCTCTGAACTGTCGCGGACGGCACTGAGTGCTGGCCCAACCCACAGACTGTGCTATGCAAGCGAGTGCAACTGCGATGACCTTCTTCGATATTTTTTGAAAAATTTCAGAGAAAAATTGTGCATCACTTTTGACGCCAAGTAAACAGCATCGGTGTCAAACAGCAGTGTCCGCTGGGCATGTCGATCACTTTACAGAAGGACAAAACTGGAAGTTGCAACAGGGCAATCGATGGTACTCAGAATTCACAACTAAATATTATGCCTATGTATTATGAGAAGGAAAAAAAAAAAAGAAAGCATGCTCAATGGCTGTCCCGGCAGCCTTGTGTGTAAGTCACACTCACGGGTCCTACGAGATGTCTGGGATCAGTATGGTGCCGTCGGATGTGTTCTGGTTTGTGGCGAATGCAGAATTGGAACCCATCTGGTCCGTGTTACCGCATGAACCGTTCTGTACACCGTTACCGCGAGGGACGGAGTCCTTTGGTGCAGTCTCAGTAGACGATACCTGTTCCATATACAGCGTGTGATTGACCAGGTTCAAGTATGCATACATGAAGTTGCTGAGCAGCACCTGCTGTCTGAGTTCCCTCTTGGAGTCGCTCAGCTTCAAGTGACTCAGTCTGTAGATCGCCCGCTCGACGTTGATGCCCAGGCGATGGTCGAACATGATGACTGTCGAGACAGTGAGCATCGGTAGCGGGAACCCAAAGGCGCTGTCCGTAAACTGTATGGGTGCATTTGGTTTCTCTGGTCTTTTCACATCTGCATACGTCAGCTTCCGTGGCGGCAATGTAGAAATCACAGCAGGCAGTGCAGATGCCGCAGCAGCTGTCACGGTTTGGGTATCATCCACGGTAGCCACCTCGCCATCCACCGGTTCATCATTGGGTTGCACCTGATATTGGATTTCACCACCGCTGATATCCTGGGAATCGTCTCCGTCAAGTTCCCTCACGGTCTCCACAACATCGCCGTCATCTCTTGTATTCTTTGCGCTCGTTACACTAACCGCAGGTTGCAAACCAGGCAATTCATCCTCTTCTAGTGTTACCGTGCCATCGGACAAATCGACAGTTTGTGTCTCATCCGATCTGTCTCTGTATTTGTCCTCCGTGAATAATTTGCCCTCTTTGGGCGCCTCTTGGTTTTTCTTTGCACTATTGCGATTTTCTGTCAAGCGGGTCTCCCTTCTCTGTTGAACGTTCCGAGTTGAGGAAACTGGCGCCTTTGTAGTTTTTGATCTGAATTTGGATATTTTCTTCTTCAGTTCATCCTGATGCTGCAATTTATGCTCGTTTTTATTCACTGGAGATTTCGCGTTTGCCGAATGGTGCTTTCTTCTAAACAGTTTGACGAATTTTTCCTCTAATGTTTCCTTCTTTGGCCCAGCAGAAGGTTCCTTCTTCGAGACGTATGGCTCTTTCTTCTCCTTTTGCTGCATTTGTGGTGTGTCGTCTTGGTTTGTAGATGCAGAGTTTAGTGTGAATATGGGCATATGACGGTTTTTGGAATGGTTTCCTCTATCTATAGGATGCTTACTGGGTGCCGCATTCACGCTCACAAAATCATTAGTATGCGTGTTGGTCCCACCCTGTTGAATGATTTCACCCTTCAGATCGGTGGGTTGATCATCTATGTCCGTTCCGTCTTTAGCCAACCATGACCAGGGCATGCTGTTTGTATTATTATCATCATCTTTTGTAGGCTCTGCCACAGCCGTACTTTTAGGCTCCTCACCTTCTTGCTCACCTTCATCAAAATTTTCTGAGATCATTGGTTTGATATTTGTAGGCCTGTAGAGAACACTGTCGTTAGAGCTCTCGTTAGACAGGAAACTACTGTCGTGCGAGGTGTTTGTCGAAAAGTCGTTGTCATCCGTTGAATACTCTCTCGACATATCTTCCTTCAACTCTTTGTCCTCTGAAACATCTGGCGATTCCGGTTCACTTGCAGTACCGGTGTAATGGTCGTACAGATCACTGATGGATCCTGGCGATTCAATGATACCAGTTTTGTCGTTATTAACAGTCGGCGATTGTAGTGCGGCAGGGTATTCGTGCGAGGCAAACTCCTCGTCATCCAAATGGACAAAAGAGAGGCGCGCATGCCGGCTGTTATTTCTTTTCGGTTTCTCGACAAGTGGGGTCGGAGCCGAGGTGGTTCTTATTCTGTATGTGTTGAACTTGCTTCTTCTTAAGGACGATCTCGTCGGGATGGACAAGCCGTTCTTCATGAACATGTTGGATGCAAACTGATTTTCATCTGGTAATATCTTAGCATGGGTGGTGCCTGGGGGGTTCTCACTCTCTTCCGCCCTCAATTGGTCGTTCGAGTCTATCCGTACGTTGTCAAGTCCGTCGCTGTCTGTATCTGTATACGTGCAAGTCATATTAAGAGTCCTCGCCAATGTGACCGCGTCGTCATCTGTGAGTCCCACACTGTTTGACATTTTCGTGAGTTCCTCTGTGATGTCCCTCAATGACACGGACTTTCGATCTCCATTGGTCCTCGTGGGTTTGCGTCCATCGAGAGGACTGTCCCCCTCCTTGATATCATCGATCTTTGCGTTACTCGTGTTGAAGTCTTCATCCTCGTCTGTTTCTATGTACGATTTACGCAATCGCGAGGGTCGTCTAACGAGCGAGCTTGCCTTCCCATTCCTGTACCGTACTCTTAGTCTTGTGTCGTTGTTTTCTTTATCACTTTCGTCGACGGGTTCCACCGCTGTGCCGGTACCGTTGGCATGGCCATCGCCGTCGTCATTTATCGTTTGTAATGTATCGTGAACCAATTCGAGATAGTTCTCCGGTTTCACGTTCGGATGCTGATTTGCGGGGACCCAAAGCAAATTGCTCTTCAAGTCTGCCGGTCCCGACAATTTCCTCGTTGTCTGCGACACGGCACTGGACCCTCTCCTTAGAAACCCTGCCCCGCTTAGTTTCCTACCACTTGCCGACGCCGAAGTGGAGGTGACATCCCTCACTGGGATTTGTGTGTGCGTCTCGTCATCGTTCCCGTCCTTTGTATCCGTAACTCTGCGTGGTGCCGACGACGACGACGACGACGACGATGAGATAGTTTTCACCAGAGGGTTTCTGCCCTGTATATCTGCGAACACCGGCTCGTGGCTCAAGTATTCTGAGTGAGTCACCTCCATGCTGCTTGCATCGTCCTCCCCTGAAGTGTCCATAGAGGCGTCTGGTGAGGGTCCATTCTCCGGTGTGCCCCTCAGTTGAGCAAAATCCTGACTGAGGGCCTCCATCGATTTCCCAGCTGACCACGACCTTCTATTAATCTGCTTAATCTTCTCTTGCTGTCGCGCGTCTGTATCGTCCAGTTCCGGGCTTGAATTGACCCTGAACTCTAGCTCTGGATCGATGAGCAAATCCATCGACCCTATCGACAGTCGTTTCAAATGTTTAACATTCTGTACCTCGACATCCAGCGACTGTGCAGCTATCAGCACCTCTGATTTCCTCTTACTTCTGTCCATCTCGGTCGCCCTCTTCACAGCACGCATTGACGATCTCCTCGCCGGCGATCCGTGTGATCCAGCAACGTGCATTCTGGGGGCAAACTCTGCCTTCTGCTAAAGAAGAAATAACCAACCTGCAATGTATACACCTCTTATACCACCGGTGTATCCTCCAAAGAATAAATGCTTGGTAGACTGAAACCAAACCTTGCAAGTTTCTAACGCGATGAATCTGAATATACCGCGAATTGAATAGAATGAGTTATATTATGCGAGGGGAGGGAGGGAGATGCGATGAAGATTGGTCTACACGACAGAAACGGGATGAAAAAAATCGACGTTTCCAAATCCCTTTCAGCAGCAGAGCGACGGGAGTGTTACCTTCGCAAACGCAGACCGTTTCTGACCGGTGTGGTAACTGCCCAACCTGGTGTCCACTTAACCTGTCCAGTCCTGCAGGTCTCGGGATCTTCTCGAATTCGAAGGAATCGATTTCAGACGCGAATTTCGCCAATTTCTCGCGTCTCTATTTTAATTTCTTTTTTGGGAAACGTTTTTGCCGAAAACGGAAATTTTTGAGTTTCCCGTTTGGGCCGCTGTCCCCGGTTCGAACCGCGGCTGCGGCGGCGATGGCGCTGGCGGTGAGAGTGACAGAGGTGGCCGCTCTGTGGTCGAGGACTGGGCAGTGGACGGTGGGCAGTGGACCCTGGGGCATCCTGGGGCACCCTGGGACACTCTGGGGCACCCTGGGGCACACTTTCACAGTAAGAAGGCTGGACGGGTTTCTTTTGCGGCGTCCCTGTGGCCACTTCTACATTTACGACGGTTACTCCCCATTGCTACGAAGTGGAGGCCCGGACTACAGATATGGGCACTGCGTCGCTGAACCACCCAGTATAATGCAAACACGTTACATAGAGGAACAAGTGTACTGTCTAATTTAAACGGTTTGACATTAACCGAGGGGGAGGGAGTATTCACTACGAATTGGACAGCGACTCGGGAAGGGGGGTCGCATCGGATGGAAACGCTCATCACGCCATGTACTGGTACTGGTACTTGTACTGGTACTTGTGCGGTCGTTTAGCCGCACTTGTGCTGCCCCAACGCACTGCAAATATAAAAAGTACATACAAAATAAAGGCGACTACTTGCAACTAAACAGCAAGTGTTGCCTGCCCACATACTCTCCCAGTCTCTCCCCTTGACACGCTCATTCGTGGAAAGATGTTAGCGAGGTCAATTGTGTCGCGTCGCTCGATCGCCACCTCGGCACGGTTACTCAACGGTACGACTCATTTCGGGTCCAAGACGGTCCCCACGGAGCAGAAGGAGAAACTAGTCGGCCATGTCTTCTCCAGTGTAGCTTCAAAATACGACCTCATGAACGACGTGATGTCACTGGGGATCCACAGGCTGTGGAAGGACCATTTCATCAACAAGCTGGACCCGGGGAAACGAGCCAACTCGCGCGACCCGATGCAATTCATCGATGTCGCTGGCGGATCAGGGGATATCGCGTTCGGGATCCTGGACTACGCTAAGGCGAAACACGGCGACACAGTCTCGACTATGGACGTCGTGGACATTAACGCGGATATGCTGAAGGAGGGCGAACGGAGGGCTCTCGAACAGGGGCGGTACTACAGGGACCCACGAGTCCGGTTCATGGTTCAAAACGGGGAGACACTTGAGGGGATCGAGTCTAACTCTAAGGACGTATACACCGTTTCCTTTGGTATCAGGAACTTTACCAATATCCAAGCTGGGCTCGACACAGCGTACAGAGTGCTTAAACCGGGTGGGCTCTTCTACTGTCTCGAGTTTTCCAAGATCGAGTACCCACTACTAGATTGCGTGTACCAACAGTGGGCCAAAGTGTTGCCTGTTATGGGGTCCATTGTCGCTAACGACTACGATTCGTACCAGTACCTCGTCGAGTCCATCGAACGGTTCCCGGACCAAGAGAGCTTCAAATCGATGATATCGAAGGCTGGATTCCAATCTGCCGGGTACGAGAGCTTGACGGGCGGTATATGTGCTATCCACTGGGGGGTAAAAGTTTGACTGGGGAAGGGGTCAGACATTGCTTATGAAAGATGCTTGTTTATACATGCGCGGGACCCCCGCCTCTATACATTCTATATAAGGTACGACTCTCTTGCTAGCTTGGTCAAATGCCGTATTTGCACCATATCGAACTCGTTGAGGGGTTCCGTGCTGGCCCATTTCTGCTCGAACTCCGTTGCGTTTAGGATACTGTGGTCGGGCCTCTCTACAACCCAAATCTGTTCCTTTGACCGTTTGTGTCTCTCTCTGTCCAGCTCCATCCTGCCGAGTGTCGTGGCAACTGTTTCTTTGGACACCGCTTGTGGTGTCTGTTGGTCTGCGCCCAGCGCTAACGTGCCCTCCTCTAAGTACCTCTGTTGCAGTTCCGTCTTGAACTGCATCCGTTGGTGGACCACCTCTTCCACAGAGCGGAAGATTTCTGTGTGCTGCCCAGTGAATTCTTCCCTGAGTAAGTTGAGCACGTCGAGACACACGGTCAAGTTTGCAAGGGACTCTATGTTCCCCTGCGGCAGAGCCAACTGGAACACTGTGGCCAGAGAGGGCAGCATGAACTGTGAGACTATCCGCTGTGGGATTGGCGCTGAATCCCGATTTAGTATCCCCATGATCTTACCGTAGTACAACACGACGGTGACTCTATCCAGCGGGTCCATCTTCTCCATTTGGTCGAGCATACACAGGTGGAAGTCCTCGTAGTGTTCTTTGCAGTTGTTCAAGTAGAACTGTAGCGGGTCTGGTGTTTCAAACTTGTGTTGCGGCGAGGCCGCTGCACCAGCTGTAGTGCTCGTCGCCGCCGTGCTCGTCGACAGGACACTGTGCAATGTTTTGTGCAAGTTCTTCAACACCTGGATAAACTGTAAACGAGCCTCTATTGAATCCATGCCGTGTATTGCCTCTCGATAGCTACACCGCAAACCAGTAGTACCTCGCTAGCATAGAAGAACAGAGGTCAATTAACACTAAAAAATTATACATGTATATTATAATGTCTGTATGTGTTAGATAGTGTGTATTAGATATCTATGTGTGGCTGGGGAGTACGATGGCGGTACAGTTATGTTACGTGGTGTAGAATGAATCGACTGTGTGTGCTCGTCCGGCACCGATATCCGATACAGGCGATATCTTCCTTAGAATATTATTATTATTATTATTGGTTGTGGTAGTGCTGCTGTTTGTACTGTTTGTACGGTCCATGTGGGTCACACCATGGTGACTACTTGCCACAAGTCCGTCGAAAGTGTTAGCGTGTCCATTACCCCCCAAATCCACCGCTGAAGCGTCATAGTACTCTGCGTTGAGCTCGTTGGGCGATATGAAGGGACTCCCCGTGCCCGCCCCCGTGGATGCAGCCGTCGCGGCTACTGCCGCTGCGCTCGCGTGAGCTATCGCGTTCACATCTTCACCAGCTGAAGAACAGTTCAAAATCTCGTTCGAAGAGGGCAATCCGCCGCCCTGTATTCGCGTCTGCGGACTGCCCGTCAACTCGCGCAGCGCATCCACAGCAGCCATATCCTGCGACGACACACCGGCAGCACTCTTCCCCTTCCCCTCACCACCAGTCTTCGCATCAGAACCGGCACTTTCGGCAGCACGCCGCCTGCTCCTCCGACCGCTCCCCGGTTTCCTGCCCTCCCGCAGCGTCTTCCCCTTCCCGGGCTTCCTCCCGCTCCCGGGCTTTCTGCCCTGTGCCAATGTTTTCGCCATGTTTATCTTCCACTGCTGCTTCCTCTGAACACACCAAACGCAACCTGATCTCTTAACCTCTTGACCTCTTCACCCAGTGTCTGCGGGTCTCTTTGTTCAGTGCGTCGCAATTCAGAAAAATTTCGTTTTTTTTTTTTAAGTTTTTTTTTTTTGCGATGAGTTTAGGGCTTGGCAGGGTGCGTAAATGAGTTAGGGCTTGGGAGGGGTGTGGGTGTTGGGTCACGTGATACGGTGTCTGGGTGTTGTTTAGGGCTTGCCATTGTGAATAAATAATTTAGGGCTTGTCTGATGGTGTCTGGGTTCTGATTTTTAGGGCTTGCAATTGGAATTAATTAAATTAGGGTTTTGTAAAAATTGGGTTTTAGGGCTTGCAGTTCTGGAAATTAGGGCTTTGAGTTTTAGGGTTTGATGGTTTTATAGTTTCTAGGGCTTCGTCTCTTCTAGGAACAGTTGAAGAAGAGATGCGCCGGGCGTGTACCAACGAGAAGGTCAGATGGATAGTTGGAGCAGGGAGCGGGTGCTGCTGCTGTTGGTCGAGGAGAGTTTGGTGCACTGTGTCTGTGCTTGGTGATGAGTGATTGGGAGTCGGATAAGAAGAGTGGTGTGAAGGGTGCTTTGGAGGGCGACGTCTCTGCGCCCGTGGAGCTGCCACACAAGGCCTGGGACGCCAGAGTCGACCAGATGCTCGCTAACTCTGTGGCGTTCCAGATGAGTGCTGGGTTGGCCCGTGGTGGGGGTGCTGATGGTGATGTCGGGATGGCTGGGCAGGCGTTCCAGCTTCTGTTGCAGCTTGTTGAGGAACAACTGTCCGGTTTGGTCACTGAGTTGCACAGGATCGCAACGGTGCAGCGCAGGCAGCACGCGACACAGGACGACGTGGCGTTGCTGTTGCAAGGGTTCCAATTGACTCCAGAGGATATCGAGGAACAGATGTACTTGTCCAATACGATTAGCGACAGCAGAACGCAAGTGCCCAGGGAACAGACTGTACAGTTGCAAGATGCTACGGGTTCGTATGACCGGTTCAAACTTGTTGAGAATCAACAACTGATTGCCTCAGCGCTGGATGGTACGGATAAGTCCCAGGAGATATCAATTGCGGAGAAGATCCCCGCTTGGTTACCAAAACTGCCCCCGAACCACACTTACAAATTCACTACAGAGTACAACAAGTTACTCAACGACGAGAAAGTCTTGAAGGAAAAGATCATCAAGGAGAGCATGGAGATAGAAGTGTCGCTTTCGAACCTTGTACGGAATTGCGACCGAGACACAGATACGAAGGTGGACGAGGGAACTAGAGAGACACCACCAGAGGAACTGAAACGGATCGATGACATGATGGTAGCCCTGTACGGTCCACTAGAGGAGACCGCGGAGAGGCGCGAGGGGCCACGTACAAAGCGTAGAACACCTCTGTACTTAAAGAAATCTTTCGACGTGCAA
This sequence comes from Huiozyma sinensis, assembly GCA_030705205.1. Lineage (NCBI taxonomy): Eukaryota > Fungi > Ascomycota > Saccharomycetes > Saccharomycetales > Saccharomycetaceae > Huiozyma > Huiozyma sinensis. Next base: position 102,510 of record JANIWX010000015.1, read on the forward strand.
GCGTACTCCCTCGGGAGGGTCAAACTGGCACGTAACGCGGTACAGCGATTCGAGTGGGAGACTAAGTACAGACCTCTCAACCCGTTCCTCCGCAGTCACAGGGCAGTACCTGAAAATAGCAGGAAAGTGTACTCCATGCTCGAGAAATCGCTGAACGAGATTGTCCAAGTGGACTTACCAAGACTCGAAAGGAGGAAAGCAGCGGCAATGGCGCACGCAGTAGAACAGCGCGACGCAAAACTCGCAGAACTCAGAGCCAAGCTCAAGGAAACGACGCCATCTACCACTAAACCGTTCCAGGGAATGGATATCAACATCGGTGGAGGCGGAGATGATGACGCAGTAGATGACGACGAAGTTGCCCTTTTCGAGGAGCTGTCAGGCAGTTCGGACGACGACGACGATGGTGGAATTGAAACAGTCACCAAGACTACAAATTTACCAAATACACAGGGCAACCCAATGGCTGGGCCCCGACTCGCAGTGGTGGTCCCTGAGGAACCATCTGCACCTGCCGCCGCGGCCGAAGTACCGTCAGAAACGGCAGAGAATCCGACAGAGATGCCGGAGGAGCGCGCAGTCCAGGAGGACGCAACTACAGCTGCTAGTCCGGATGCTCTGCCCGCGGCTGGCCCCACCGCTACGGTCCCCGAGGGCAGCGAAACGGACCGGCCCATCGCCCAAGCGGCGCCCTCCAGCTTCGAATAGCGTAGAGACTTAAATAACGCGAACGGGAACACCGTAACAAAAACGTGAAAAAGAAGCAAAAAAAAAAATAGTGAAAAATGTCGGACTGAAACAGTGAAGAGGTGTCAAGCAGGAGAGGGATTGCCGTTTGACACTTCGCGTACACGTGTTTCCATCTGCTTCAATTGACCCACCGTTGAGGCTCCCTTCATGCTATGTCGCTGCTAAATTGGAGGAGAAGAGCCGCCTCGCAAAGTCGCGAACTGCCCACTTACATGGGGACAAAGGACAATAAGACTGCCAAGTTTGTTCCCAAGAGAAAACGACAAACACTGTTGCGTTTGATTTCCCTGCTAGGTGTCGTGGTCATTATTGCTGTCTCGCTTGTCAGTTTGTCGAGATATCTGAGAGGGCCTGTGAGCATTAATAAAATCTTGAAGAAACTGGAGAGTGGGAATCACAACTATAAGACGGTGAATCTGCAAGAGAACGAGTACTATAACTACGATTTTGAAACTTTGGATCCACACGTCATTGGTAAATTTGACCAAGGGATTCAGCATTACCTGATCTCCGAATTCGGTAACGACGTTTTGACCCCGAAGGATCAAGAAAGATACGAGGCGGAGGTCAAGCAGCTTTTCGACTCTACAGTGCAAAGATACGACCTCAACGAATTCACAGGTAGCCCAGATGGGGAGACCAATAGGGATCACGTTTTGATATGTGTCCCTCTCAGAGACGCTGAAGAGGTGCTGCCGTTGATGTTCAAACATCTGATGAACCTGACTTACCCACACGAACTGATAGATGTGGCATTCTTGGTCAGCGATTGTTCGGACGACGATAACACTTTGGAGGCACTGATTGCATACTCGAGACAATTGCAGAACGGCACTTTGTCTCAGGTTTTCGGAGAGATGGACGCGGTCACCGATTACCTCAACGCCAAAGAACACAAGAACAACAAACTGTATCTAAAATACATGAAACAGGAGTACTTGAAAAAAGTGGAAAAGGCCTTTACCCCACCATACCACGAGAACTACGATAAACCGTTCAGATCCGTGCAGATATTCGAAAAGAATTTTGGTCAGATTATTGGGCAAGGGTTCTCTGATAGACATGCGGTTAAAGTGCAAGGTATACGGAGAAAACTGATGGGCAGATCGAGGAACTGGCTGACTGCAAACGCTTTGAAACCGTATCACTCGTGGGTGTATTGGCGTGATGCAGACATCGAACTATGTCCAGGGTCTGTCATACAGGACATGATGGCCAAGGACTACGACGTACTTGTGCCGAACGTGTGGAGACCGTTGCCAGAGTTTTTGAACGGGGAACAACCGTACGATTTGAATTCCTGGATGGAGTCGCCAGAGGCTCTTGAACTAGCAGAAACGCTCGACGAGGATGACGTTATTGTAGAGGGCTATGCGGAGTACCCAACTTGGAGAGTGCATCTCGCTTACATCCGTGATGAGGAGGGCGATCCCAACGAGGTGGTGGATCTGGATGGGGTGGGTGGCGTTTCCATATTAGCAAGGGCCAAACTGTTTAGAAACGGTGTCCAATTCCCAGCATTCACTTTCGAAAACCATGCGGAAACTGAAGCCTTTGGTAAAATGGCTCGCAAACTAGGGTTCCGCGTAGGTGGCTTACCTCATTATACTCTATGGCATATATATGAGCCCAGTGACGACGATTTGAGGGAGATAGCTAACAAAGAGAGAGAGAAGAGAAGAGAGTGACAAACGAATGAAAAAATGCTATTAGTCTATAAGAATATATATGAATGACGATGCTAAACTTTCTTGTCGATTTTGAAGAAAGAGAGCTGGAGAGAACTCTATGACAAATCCGTTTCAGAAGTGGACTCCATGCGTTCCTTTCTGTCGATCCATAGTCTTTCGCACATGTAGATGAGCGAGAGAATTATAGCCAACGAGGCTATCCCAATGCCGAGGTATTCAGCAGCTCTGTAACCTTTTAACAAGTCTTTCCCGCTTTTGTTTATCTGACTTTCTACTGTGGAACCCATACCAAGACACAATGACATGGAGTAATTGACCATTGTGTTGGCCAGAGAGCCCGCCATACCTTGGTATTGATTGGGTAAACTATCGCTCAGAATAATGGCTGCTGCAGGAAAGGACATATCCATCCCGAAACTCAAAATTATCATGGTACCCAAATTCATACGGAAGTATGTTTGCTTGACAGGTGTTACACTAAGCATGATAATCCCAACGTCAAATGCTATCATCGAGAAGAATAGAATAATGGAGGCTGATATTTTCCTTATGGACAGACCAACAACGACTGAGGCAACAACCCCCCATATGGCAAACATGAAGTACGTACCTCCTGCCCACACAGTTGAGTAGTGTCTCAGATTCAATAGGAATGCGAAGTAGTAGAAGGAGAAAATACCGAAGGAACCCCAACCCAAGAACAAAGCCATCAAAATCATGATCATGTGTCTGTTTTGTGTGATAACCCGGGGTAATAATGGAGATGCAGCGTAATGGACTTCGTAAATGAAAAACAGGGTCAGAACAAACACCGACACTATCAACAAAACGATAATATAGGCTTTGCCCCAGCCGTCAATCGGCCCTTGGTTCCAGACGAAGTTTAGTAAAATCAAACCAACCACTGCCAAACCAGAACCAATCCAATCCATTGAAAACCCGTGGACATTTGTCGGGATGTGGTTTGGGATACTGTACAAAGCACCAAGTAGCGTTAAAGTAGACGCAATTGCCATGGCATAGAAGGACCAAGGCCAGTCGTCTGGATTTTTGGTACCAATCAGTCCCGCAAAAAAGGCGCCCATGAACGCGCCGACAGGAGCACATGCCCCAATAAGACTAATGACAATATTCTTCCGGAAAGTATTGGGTTTATAGATATTACCGACGCAACCCATCACGTTCGGTAAAATAAAGGCGACACCCAACCCCTGGAAGGCTCTGCTAACAATGAAAAATGTGTCGCTGTGCGTATAGTTGGTAAACCCAGAGATGAGAGCCCAGATGATAAAGAAAATATTACCTCCGATTAGCGACCATTTCAAACCATATATATCACCGACTCTGCCGCTGATAAGAATAAAGGAGCCCGAAACCAGGGGGAAAGACGCCATGAGCCATGTCTGATTCTTCGCATCGCTGTGGAATGACTTCGTCAAAATGTTCATTAGGGATAGAGTTTGTGGTATGCAAGCCTGATTCAGCAGCTGATTCATCATGCAGGTACCAACAAAAATATACTCCTGCCAGCGATTTTGGAAGTAAGTCGCGTCTTGCCATTTGCAGCTTGGGTCGGTTGCTACCACATGTGTACTGGTCTCATTACCGGATCCAAGCTTGTCAGAATCGGTATTTTCCACTGTCCATCCTGAGCTGACCTCATCGATTGCATTTTTATGATTCTTCTTCTGATCTTTTTTCAAGAGATTTAATAAAAAGGGCATCTTGCCGTGCTTGTGCTCAGTTGACCTGAACCATTGAATTGTCATAAACTAAATTATCTAGTCATGACTGTCACCCATTACTTATATACATATTTTGACTTCGTTTCTATTACCGATGACAAATCAAGAAAACCCTCGAAAATAAAGGCAAAAAAAAGATTTTCTTCTCTCGACCTCCCATATTGTCATGGCAACAGAGTAGGGGTGTCTGCGATGAGTAATACGGAAGATGTGACACAACCGCACCCTATACAATTCGCGGTCTTCCATTGTAGGAATGCCTGTTTACAAGGTACTTTTACGCGCCTCACATACTTGTATTTCTATATATTTTATTGGTACAGGAACAATACCTGGGGGGGGAAGGTGGAACGCGTTACTGGTTATCATACTGTTCTGTCCCTTCGTTAGAGGCACCGAGCACATTGGCTGCGTACATGAATGTAGAGTGCTGTAATTGTGCCAAATACTGGGCCATAACATCAGATCCGGGGATTGTCCGCGCGTTCCTGGGGAGTTGTTGCCTTTGTCTACCGTTTTCAGCCTTTCCGTATCCGGTGTCTGGGTGATCATTACCTGTAACAAGTTCGTTATGGTAGCTCGCCTCTGCGTATTGTCGCGATATGGTATCTGGGGCTAGTGGTGGAGGTGGAGGAGATACTTCGTGTAAGGCTATTAGATTTCTTTTGTCCGAAGGAGGAGACTGGGTCGACGAATCGCCGTTCAGAATACCCACCGAACGATTTGCGTCATTAGGAGAATTTATTATCAATTCTACGTCCGATGAGGAGCCAGAGTTGTTAGTGTAGTTCAAAGGAGCAATACCAGCATCGGTATAGCTCCCATTGGTATGGTCCTCAAGGTCGCCCATCACTGGCGAGATTGGACTCGCCGATTCCACTTCCATGATACTGATCCCTAATGAGTCAAGCGAAAGTTCCTCTTTCTTCTCGGCTGACCCTGTATTGATTGCAAAGGCATCGAATGGATTTTCTTCCGGGATCGTGCCATTTGCCATTTCTCTTCGCTCTACGTCCTGGTTCCTTCTCTTTTCCTCCAACTGGCTCAATCGAGCATCACGAGTGTGCTTCTTGATTTTCTTGTGATACTTGGAAGTTTTACCTGCCACCAGGTTTCTGTTTATATTCCCGCACCTATCCTTCCCGTAATTGATAACAAGGCCCTCGTATCTGTGGTCAAACAACTGGTTGAAATGCTCCTGTTTAGTACTCGCATCTTCTACCAGTCTGATTGCAGAACTTATATTCATGAAATTGACCCAACAACAATGGCTGTCGTTCAACATGTTGATTTGTTCTATAGAACCGTAATGTAGGAAATCTTTCCTCAAAACTTCCTTAGCCGGTAATTTAAAGCTCTCATGGTACATTTTGAACTTTGGATCCTTAATGTATTTGTCTTTGAATGCAATTTCGGGCAAGCTGATGTAAACGTTCCTACTCGCGCCAATAGTAACAGCAAGTGCAATAGGTTTGGGTAATGGCCCAGTGTAGGTTCCCCAACCCAGTTTTAAAGTGTTGCCATGTAAAACGATCGGGTCAATAAAGGCATTGGCATAAAATTGCACAGCAGCGGATGCCTCTATAAAAGTGATGAAGCAAATGTGTTTCGCTTCGATGAATTTAATGTTTTGAAGAATACCGCCACGAACCACATTGCAAATGTCTTCGGCACGGGACCGCGGATTGATGTTCCCGATGTATATCGTACGATTATTAAAATCACTGCCCATTGCTGTGGCAACTTGTGTAGAAGTTTTCATCTGAGATTCCAAAGAGTCCGTAATTGGATGCGCAAATTTACCACCGGCATGGTCTCGTTGTTGCCTTTGCGAGTTCAGATATAAATGTTGTTGTTGAGGTGACATAGGACCCGATGGAGTGGCCGGTATGAACCCAGGCGGCAAATTTGGAACAGAGTTAGAATGATTCAAATCTAGTGGCAGAAATGACGCTGGAGGGGAACCGATGTCGTTTGGAAACGCTCCAAACGCCCTTGGGGTACTGATTGAAGATTGCGGTCCACCAATTGGCCGTGTCTGAGGTACCGGAAGCGACTGTACGATGCCATTAGAATGCTCGGAAAATTGCTCGAATAACGGTTCTGGGTAATCTTCTACGCGCAATTTCAAAGTTGACTCTTGTAATTCAATACTCTTCAATTTATTGACTAAACCGTCAACATCATCTGCCAAGGATGTAGAGGACTCCGATGAAACCAGACTTAGCATGCTATTGTTGGGGAAAAACTCCTGATCCTTTTTGGAACTAGGTGGACTAGTTTCACGATTTGATTCTGTGTTATTTGCATGAGGCTTCTTTTGTAACGCCGCCGGACTTTGCTGCGGTGGATGCGTTACCTGCACGTAGAAAAACTTTGTCAAGTGTAACTGCTTAACGTTAAGCTTCAAATAGTCCATGATCTCCATAGCCATGGGAATGCTCAAGAATGTTATGATTGCGTAGTTTTTCCCAAACACTTTTGTTCCGTGTTGTGTTCTGAAAACTGCAATGTGTTCTAAGATATACCTATTGTTTCCCTCCGATAGGAACTTCAATTTTTTGTTTAATAGTTCATCTCTGGTGAGGATAACATCTTTATCAACAAATTCTATCGCGATGGATCTAGTTGCACCTGTCTGGGCGGACATATCAAAATGTAGGTTGGCCATCCCGTCTCCATCATCCGCGGCAAAACGGCGGTATATTTTACCTTCCACTTTTGTGGGGCGCTGTCTCATTGATACAAAACTCAACTCTAAAGAACTGGCCTTAAGCTGTTCTTTAAACTCTTTCAGTCTCTGCAATACGTTGTTGTAGAAATTCAGACATATTTGCACAGACAGGAAACTCAAAAGAATGCAATATTTCCCTGGTTGTTGTCCCTCCTTTGTTATGTAGACACTTTCTACGGAGTTGTTCTGCACAAACTTGGACACAAACGTATGCAAGTCCACCATATCGTCAATGTTGCCCAACAACAAAGAACGGGTTCTATAAAGATCATCGCCCTTTGGGAGTATCTTGTATGAAATTTCAAAGGGACTTTGGAACAAGCCATTAATAATCTGTGGGTCTGTTTTGTAATAATTCATAGAACCAGTGCCGCTTGCCATCCCCGTGTGACTGCCCTTTCTTTGAGCGGTGTAGTTCGTCTGTGGGAGGTTTGGTGTCGACACGAAGGGTGAGCCCATCAAAAGATGAGATGGTAACAGAGTAGCCCCATAAGCTGTATCAAAGGGTGTGGGCATCCCGTTAGTCATGGGTGAATTTGGTGGGAAGTTCTGGGCAAAATTTTGAGGGAAAGGGTGCGATTGCTGGGACAGAGGCGCTTGTTTTAGAACTGTCCCCTGTTGATACCCGTGTGTATTTTGATTAAACTGGTACATCACTTGCGGGTATGTGGGTCTCGGTCCCGAGTTCTCGGCGTCCCGGTTGTTCGCCAAATCCTGAGTGAAACCCGGGTGGTTCTGGTTGTAGCCGTGTTGCGCGTTATTCCTTTTCAATTGGAAATCCATAGTGTTATGTAGCGGACACAAAAAAGTGAATATACACCCACAATTCGCAACGGTTCAATCGCTATGCAAATCTGATACACTCTTGCTATATGAGTCTACGGAACAGCCAACTTCTCTTCGTCCACCACCGTCTAGACCAATACCCAAACCACACCAAGTTTTCTTTTTTTGTTTTTTTTTTTTAGAGAAATTCGAAAATGGTAAAGTGCGGTGATCACCGCCTATAGATACATACAGCTACAGATACATATACATATACATACTTCTAGCTGTCTGCTGGTGGCGTTGGTGTTACCTTGAAGCTGGGTGTAATTGGGCCCACGCCAACATTAAATTATCTGAAAATAGCTTTCCTTCGATGTGTTGGCACGTCGAGTTCTTGCGATTACGGCAGGGAAGTGTACCTGAAAACTGGTTCGATGAGAGATATTATTGTGGGGCCGCTGCTACTGTTTCTGGGTATTCGGTCCTCCAATACTCGGCGACTGCGTCGTTGAAGACACTCAACGACTTGCGCATATACTTTTCCAGTTCGTAGTTTGATAGGTTCAAAGCGAAAGGGATCTCCGCACCCTCTTCATCCGCTTGACTTGGGTTGTTCCCCTTGGCCACTATGTGTGATTGGATAACCAACTCTTGAAACATTCCGTAGGCTTCCTTCCCGCTATAAAGACAGTACGGTGTGTTCCAAAGTCCTTTCTCGTACAAAACTTTGTTCACGGAGTAAGCAACTGCGTCCCACGTCTTTTGGTCTGCGGAGGGTCTTGTGCGGATGACACCAACCATCAAAGCCAGCTGCCCGTCCAGCTTGAAGCACGTCCTGAGGTGATGTTTAGACGACGTATATCCTAGAACCCCGATAGTCCATACCAGCCAGTAACCGCCACAAACGGATCCAAACATCTCCCCCACTTCTGAGTTGGTCAGAAACACGTATGTGAATATCAATAGGTTGATTAAGATAGACACGGTCACCATCCGATGGTGAATCCGTTCGTAGAACCAGTGTGTGAATTTCGAACGGAAAACGTCTCTTGGGAGGACAATCTCTTGCTGTTCGGAGGGATCATCCCATGACCCCCCACTATGGCGATCCTCCTTCACAGACATGTATCTTTATGTGTGTTCGGTGGTGCAAGCTCTTTTATGCATGTATTTCAGTGTGTGCCACTGTTCATATGCAGGACCGCCTTAATTCTAAATACGTAGGGTTTTTTTTTCCAGAGAGAGGCGTCCAACTGTGAATAAGGGTCTACACCGTGAAACGACACAAGCAAGTGTGGCGGGCAACATTAGGGCAACAACACCACAGAGGTATGTCGAATTTTTAGATGTCCTTTCTTAGTTTGGATCCTTGTAGTTGCTGCATGACAGCGTTCTAGCACGCGGTTTATCATGTGGTTTCCCTCGGAGGCGGAAACGGAAGCTCTGTCACAATGACATCCCGAACCCGTGTCCGTACCGGAACCCTCACCCTCACCCATACCCAATCCCGCGTCCCTCAGCTCGCCCTTACGCTGTCCGCACTCGGTCAGTCATCTGTCCGGCCACCCCGGACACCCAGCTCGAGACCAGGGGGGGTTCGCCGGACAGCCCGGACACCCCGATTAGGTAATATTGCATTTGCTTACGTACTGCGACATTTCTTTTCTCGGTGCTTACTAGAGGCAGATTTCCCCAGTTTTGCAGTTCTCAGTTACAGTTGCAGTTTACCGAACACTGCGGACGGGGCAAAGGGTACACGGTCCGTCGGGACCTCGTGTTGCCGTCTCTGCTGCGCTCGAGGGGGAGAGGCAATAAACTTGTCATGGTTCGAAAACATATAAAACGGGATGTGAATGTGTACTTTCTTGAATAAATGTAGATGAATGTAGTTCCTTACTTTTATGCTTCATATACTAGTATAGCTAAGAACACACCACCAACACATAAACGACAAATGCCATTCGTCAAAGATTTTAAGCCTATTGCCCTCGGGGACACCAATCTGTTGCAACCTATTGAGGTTGGCGACATGCAGTTGCAGCACCGTGCAGTGATGCCTCCTCTGACGAGAATGCGTGCTACTCATCCGGGCAACGTTCCAAACAAGGATTGGGCCGAGGAGTACTACAATCAGAGATCCCAGTATCCTGGTTCCCTGATCGTCACGGAGGGGACTTTCATCTCCCCACAGGCTGGTGGGTACGATAATGCTCCCGGTATTTGGTCCGATGAACAAGTTGCTCAATGGACCAAGATCTTCAAGCGGATCCATGACAACGATTCATTCGTGTACGTCCAGTTGTGGGCATTGGGGAGACAGTCCTACGCGGACACTCTAGCGAGAGATGGGCTCAGGTACGATGCGCCATCTGAGGGCAACTACATGTCCGAGGAACAAAAGGAGCGCGCTTTGAAGGCGAACAACCCTCAGCACGGTCTCACAAAGGGTGAAATCAAACAGTACATTAAAGAATACGTCCAGGCGGCGGTAAATTCCATCAAAGCTGGTGCAGACGGTGTGGAGATCCACAGTGCAAACGGATACCTGTTGAACCAGTTCTTAGACCCAGAGGCCAACATGAGAACCGACGAATACGGTGGATCCGTCGAGAACAGGGCAAGATTCTCCTTGGAGGTGGTCGATGCCCTGGTAGAAGCCGTGGGAGCGAAGAAAGTCGGTATCAGATTCTCCCCCTACGGTACGTTCGGTACCATGGCCGGGGGTAAGAACCCACTGATTGTCGCCCAGTACGCCTACATCGTCGGTGAATTGCAAAGACGTGCTAACGAGGGTCACCAACTAGCGTACATCCATTTGGTCGAACCTCGTGTCACAAATCCATTCCTAACAGAAGGTGAAGGTGCCTACAATTCAGGTACCAACGATTTCGTTTACTCTATTTGGACAGGCCCAATCATCAGAGCAGGTAACCTGGCTTTGCACCCTGATGTCGCAATCGAAATGTTGAAGGACAACAGAACTTTGATCGGATACGGCCGTTTCTGGATCGCTAACCCTGATCTGGTCAGGAGACTGAAGGACGGTTTGCCATTGAACAAGTACGATAGAGACTCTTTCTATCGTATGAGCGATGAAGGGTATTTGGATTACCCAACTTACGAGGAGGCCCTAAAACTGGGTTGGGACAAGCAGTAAATGCCTGGCTCCTGTCTAAGAACCCCCCTCCATCAAGTATATAGAGACAACAAGTAAGACATATAAAGCCAACTCCGTCTTTGAAGTTCCTTTACATTCAAATGTTTGACCAGTTTATTTAATATCATTAACAAAGTGAAATATATTGGCGGAAGTTTGAAATAACCACTGTATGAAGGAGAAATTGATACCAAAGGGTAATATGTAGTGCATATCAAATAAGGTATATACGTATTCAATATTGAAAGCACATGGAGTCCTATTCCAGTACACTTGCCAAACCTACAGCGGGAGAGAGATATCGCACATCATGGCTAGATGGTCGCTTGGATACTCATTTTCGTGTGGTTCTGTGTGATCGCACATTTCCTCTCTCAGGGGCATCCGTAAGTACCGGTTTATCTCTATCCCAGTCTGTCTCTTCAATGCTTGTAAATCTGAAATCTTGGGTGCGTTCTCAGACCATTCGGTAATTAAAAATATATAGTCCAATAATCCGGACCAATGTAATGCGCGGTGGGATAACTGTGGCTCATGATTGACACTCGTACTGTACTTATTTGAGTTTTCAGGATGGACAAAACGGTAGCCAATACCGTAGAGTGAAACACCTTGTAACGGGATACGGTTATGCAAATTTTGTAAATGTTGGACTCTTTTCACTTGTTCAGGCGTCGCATCGTACGTATGAGGTCTTGGATCCTGCGGACGGTCAGTTTCATCTTCAACACTCTCCTGATCCGATGGTTCTCGTACCATTGAGTCCTCATCGTCTTCTAAGATACTATTTCGGCGTTTTGAGTAACGATACGAGAGACTACATTCGATAATGCTCTTGGCGCGACCCTTGAGCTGGACTGGTTTATCTGTTAGAGACAGGTACGGTGCGTCGCACGGTTGGGAATTGAAATCACCGGTGAAGAAAGTGTAGCAACGTTGGCCTCTTGGACAGTGCGCGTCCGACACCTTCTTTATGAACTTGTTCAGTTCGTTCAATATCACAAACAGTTGTCTTGTTCTCTCGAAAGTTCCAAACAGGTGCCAGAACAAATGAGTTGTAGAGAAAATGATGGGTCTCGACGTCTTGTGGTGTTTCAGTCTGAGTGCGACGGCCAGGGCCACGGTGCGAGTCCCTGTTGTTGCTACGACATCGTCGCCCGCAACGTAGTCATCGAGACACAGGGGCAATTTATCCAGAGCGGTATCCTCAAACATTGACGTCTTCCAAACGATGGCCACGCCATGGACTTTCCCTGGGAAGTTGAAGAACTCGCCCTTGTACCCTAACCGATCGAACTCCTCCACCCAAAACTTGTCCCACTGAATTCTATCCGTTTCTTGCAGGCACATTACATCCGCGTCGTAGTATTCCAATTCTTGGATCAGCACCTGCGATCTTTTGTGCCATTTGATGGCATCTTTAGCGTCAGGGAAAGTAGTTCTTCTGATCAGTGTCTGCGCAAGTGTATTGTACGTCATAATTTTCACACGCACATAACCATCTCGACAACGTACACCACCGACACATGGAACCTCCAGTAAAGGCCGCTTGATGAAAGTTTCCCGAGCAACATCTGCCCGCTCTGCCTTCTCCCTTTCACGTTTTTCTCGCCTCGACGCCCTTATCCTTTCAATATACTCCGGTGTGATTTCACTTCTGGGTAGTTTGGTCTTCTGTGCCATACCGTGACCAAATTTAATATTTACAGGAGGGTTGGTGGAAACAGCTAGCGATATACTCTACTGTTCTTGTTCTTTCTTGACCACTCCCCTACGATGATTAGTTCATCCACTGCCCCAGCCCTATATAAAAGCTGAGAACTTGCTGAACAAAATTTAAAAGACCTTCAAAGAGGTGGCTTCAACGAAGAGCAGCCCCAGTTCACAGGGACACAGTGGCAGCAGCGATGGTGTTTTACAAAGTGACTCTGGCGCGGTCCCTGATCGGGATGCCGAGGGCTACGCGGCAGATTGTGGAGACCCTTGGGTTGGGCAAGAGGGGGTCCACGGTATACAAACGGGCGACGCCCGCGATAGCAGGGTCGCTGCTGAAGGTGAAGGAGCTTATCACGGTCGAGGTGTCGCCGCGGAAGGTCAGCAAGGGGGAGATGAGACTTGCGAGGAAGTCCAACCCGGGCTACGTTGTTGAAGCTCAGAGCTAGAGGCGTGATGTCCAGCAACGTTAATACATTCTTATAGCTTTTGGGAGCAGTGCGAGAGGGGGTATACATAGCTATCCGCATTGTGTATGCGCTTGCAACCCAGTCATGTATATACATTTATATATAGTAGGTATCGGAATTGAGATCCCATTCGATGCAACGTATTGTGTGGTTAGAACGAGTCGTTGGTTATTTCAGCTGGGAGGATGTTTCGCGGGACTTGTCTACCCGTAGGTGACGGATCCTCGTCGTCATCCTCATCGGGGGCAATACTGAAGGAATCAACCATACGGAAAATGTCGCTTCTGTCCATGGCTTTGCCGTCGAAACTGAGGTCGAAGCTGTCGTTGTGCCCCCCGCCGCTGGCCACTTGGTCCAGGGGTCTCTTTGGCCCCGGGGCAGTCTTTTCCTCCAATTGTCGCGGTTCGACAGTCTCTGTAGGTCGGTCTGCCCCCTTGACCAGTTTCATGTTTTGCAAGTCCGATAGAGTGTAAACGGGTCTCTTCCCAGCAAAGAGCAGTAACGGTTCGCCCCGTATAGAGATTGTTTTGCTCATAAACAGAGAGTCGAGAGCCGTGGTACGCTGTTCCGTGTGGCATTCCAACGGTCTCAGCAACTTGACGCAGTTTCCGCTGTTGCCGGGTTTCGACTGCCGCTTGACAGAGGCAACGAGAGGTCTTAACTTCCCGTCGGCCCCCCTTAACCTGTCCAGCTGTACGACCTCCTCTGTAAAGTATCTGTTCAGAATACACGCTGCGTCACTGGAGCTGGATGGGACCGTTGGTGCAGATACTGCCGCCGTGGGTTCTTTAACCTGTCGCCGTGGCTGCCTCACAGCAGGATACGTTGTGTAGTTAGGTTGGTTCGCCGTGTGGTACACCGATGGATGGTTCACCGATTGGTGTACCCCCGGGTGATCGACCACAGGGTACAGAGCCTGGTGGTTTGCAGAGTGGTACAGCGTCGGGTGGTAGTTCTGGTACGCTCCGCCCATATTGTAGTTCTTTGTCCCTGGCACTACCCCAGCCGCTACATAACCACCACCACCCTGCCTTAACCCAGCATCCCTCCTGTTCGGGAGACCGTAGCTCTCCCCCTGCACTGACGACTTGTTATTCAGCGTTCTCTTGTACATAACCAGACGAGCTACACTTCCAGTACAAACAGCACTCTCTAACCAGTCAACCCCCGTGTAATCTGAACCTAGCGGCACTCCTGAATTGGCCCAGCGCTCCTCTCAATGGCTCCATCCATCTCTCCATCTCTGTGTGTGTGTGTACAGCCTCTGTTTAAATTCAAAAGTGCACTGTTTTGCAGTTTCCAGATTCGGACGCACCGATGAGCCCGTCACCAGGGACCGGGGGACCCAGGTATGGACCCGCCAGTGGCCCGTGTCACCGCCAAGACGCGCAGACCATCACCCCCACAGCACGCCAATTGACCCGGTCGCGTCCCGACCGCCCCACTCTATCCAACAACCTTCACACCGATACAATCCTCACAGCATACCGAAGCACGTTTGAAGGTACAGTCGGGCACGCCAGGCAACAGGCACAGGATCAACACACAGACGCCAGCAACCGTGTAGAGTCCACTGGGTCCACCAGGTCCAGCGGTTTCAGCGGTCCCGGCACCGCTGCCTCCTATAGCGTGTACTGTGCCCATTCTCCGCTCTGATTGGTCAGTTTGCAGCCCCCTCCAAATTCCTCGAGGCCTCGAGACTATAAAATAGGCGCAACGTCTGGGGGACTCGCCAGAGGGTGCTCGGTGCTTGGTGCTTGGTGCTTAGCCGTTTCAGGGTACGCGACAGTCTCTGCTTTTAACCGTTACAAAATGCTAAACGGTGCCTCTACTGTGGCGCGCGCTGCACGCACTGCACGCTGTACAACTACGTTTATTCTGCTGGGGAAAGGTTCCCCCCAGTTTATAAGGCTTGCCTCTACGGTTGCTAAACCCGCAAGTGAACCCTCCACGAAGGCCGTCACGGGGGCAGGCGCAAGTGCAGGACAGAAGAGTGTCTCCGGCAAACCCTTGCAGAGTTCGAAAGTGACTGCCGTGGATGCACAGGGGACAGGTCCCTCCTCATTCAAGACGGTGATCACCATAGGGACACAACACCAGGATAATAAACCCAACGTCGTTATTTTGGGGGCCGGGTGGGGGGCCATCTCGTTTTTGAAACATATAGACACCAAAAAATATAACGTCTCGATCATCTCCCCAAGAAATTACTTCCTATTCACTCCGTTGCTACCGTCCACACCAGTGGGGACCGTCGATGAGAAATCAATCATTGAACCAGTGGTCAATTTTGCTTTGAAGAAAAAGGGCAGCGTCAGTTACTACGAGGCAGAGGCGAAACATATTAACCCAGAACGTAACACTGTGTCCATCGAAAACGTCTCCTGGGCGGCACAGTTGTCCAGAGAAGAGTTACCCAACGTGAACCTCGGGATCCAGAAGGGTGACCCCCTGGAGATAAAGTACGATTACTTGATTTCCGCAGTGGGCGCGGAACCAAACACTTTTGGGGTCCCAGGGGTCGAGAAATACGGACACTTCCTTAAGGAGATCCCAGACTCCCTCGCTATCAGGAAAGTGTTCGCCAAAAACATGGAAAGAGCGAATTTCTTGCCCGAGGGAGACCCAGAGAGGAAAAGACTGCTCTCCATCGTCGTCGTGGGCGGTGGTCCCACCGGTGTCGAGACGGCAGGTGAATTACAAGATTACGTCACGCAGGAATTGCAGAAGTTCCTACCGTCGTTGGCAAAGGAGGTCCAGATCCATTTAGTAGAGGCTTTACCCATCGTCCTGAACATGTTCGAGAAAAAACTGTCCTCGTACGCTCAGGAAGTGCTAGAGAAAACATCGATCAAGTTGCACCTTAGAACCGCAGTGTCCAAAGTGGAGGAGAAACACCTCACAGCAAAGACAAAACACGCAGACGGGACAGTCACTGAGGAACAGATCCCATACGGTACTCTGATCTGGGCAACGGGGAACAAAATGAGAGCCATCGCAAAAGATTTGACGACAAAGATACCGGAACAGAAGAACTCGACGCGGGCATTGACAGTCAACCCGTTCTTGCTAGTGAAGGGGTCAAATAACATCTTTGCCGTCGGGGATAACGCGTTCATTGGGTTGCCACCAACGGCACAGGTCGCCCACCAAGAGGCAGAGTACTTGAGCAAAGTATTTGACAAGATGGCACGCATACCGGATTTCCACCAGACTTTAAGGAACCGTAAGGATAAAGTGGACCTGCTATTCGAGGAGAACAAATTCAAACCTTTCAAGTACGTACATTACGGTGCATTGGCGTATCTTGGTGCCGAGAAAGCTATCGCGAATATCACGTACGGCAAGCGGAACCTGTACACTGGGGGTGGTATCTTCACTTTCTACGTATGGAGACTCGTTTACTTGTCCATGCTGTTATCTGCAAGAACAAGATTCAAAGTCATCATTGACTGGATGAAAATCACTTTCTTCAAGAGAGATTTCTTCAAGGGGTTGTGAAGGGAGAGAGAGAGAAGAAAACCAAAGAAACAGGTATCTATTGACATCTAGTCCAGCATGTCCAAATTTATGAATCATTGTTATTATTTATTCCGTATATTATATCGAATTCTTGTTATTTATTGACATTCTGTGACTTCCCCATCACACTATACGTGAACACTACAGAAAACGGGGATCGCACCACACACAGGAGTCCCCTTCATTGGAAGGCTCCCCTTACTTTGCTAATGTTATCCAGCACCAGCTGTTGTGGTTGCTCGCTGTCCCTAAGCACGATAAAGCATACCATATTGTCCGTCAAATCGCTGACGTATATCGAGTCGTTCAGCACCAACGTTTTGAACCCGCTTTTCAATTTAGTGCAGCTCTGTTTGTAGTTCTTCATTATATTCGAGATCTTTTCAAACCTCTTCGGGTCCCTGCTTGGTTTCCCCCTGTTTGTAGCAGCAGTTGTACTTGTCCCCGAGGGTGCTGGAGTAGTCGATACAGCGGCCGTGTTCGTCGGTTCGATCTGTGTCCCCTGCCCCGGTGTCTCCGTAGAGCAAATCACCAAGAATGTCGTCTTTTCGAACAGGATAATCTCGTAGGCGTCCACTATATTTTTGAACTTGACCAAGTTGCTCTGATGAATGGACATGTTTGGGATAAGCGAGCACACTATCTGGGACCAAGCCCTGTACAGGCTCTCGTCCCATATGGACGTTGGGAACCCGACGAGGTCTGGGAACCCGTACTCCGCGGACGTCTCCTGTAACTTGTCCATCATGATTTTGAACAGTTCCTCCCTCTTGTCCAACTGTACAAGGTCCATCTTGTGAAGGAGCACAAATATCTTGGCCTGCGGGGAGTACTTCTTGAGCAGTTTCAACGAGCGCATGAAGATCTCGATGTCCTTCATCACCTCTGTGGACTCGACGTCGAACACGTGGATGAGCACCTGCACCATCTGGAAGATGTGGTCCTTCTGCTTCGTGAAGTAGTTCTCCATGAACACGTCCTGCCCACCACAGTCCCACAGATTGAGCGTCATGTTCCCCAAAAACCGCAGGTGCGAGTGCTCGACGTCGATGGTCGCGCCAAGCCGCCTCGTATCAAACGCACTGTAGTTCGAGAAGATTATCGACCGCATCGAGGACTTCCCGGACCCAGACCGGCCCATCAGCAGCAGTTTCTTCCTATTGTTGTTCTGTGTGGCAGACATTCTCGCTGCAGGACCCTGTGACACACGTCCCCACGTCAACTGGGGCCCACCGAGTCGTTGCCAAGAGCCATGCCATGGGGTCCTCTTTATCTCTTGTACGTTCTGCCTGCGGTCGTCGCAACCAAAAGAGGAAACTCACTTCCCAAAGGGGGAATACCACCCAAAAGCGGAAACCCACCTCCAAAAACGGAAACCACTCCCAAAAAAGAAACTGCATTACCGGATGCGGCGCCCACGTGCGGTGTGTCCCAAAAGGGGAAAGGGCTCGGTCCGGCGACGCACGTTTTCTGCAAAAACGGGCCAATTTCCCGGGCTCCACGTGGAGTGCGATGAGCCCATGCACAACGTATTGGTTGGATGGTGAGAAACGAAGAGTCTGCAAGTAGGAGTGGCCCACGGGTGTCTGGCCCCTGCTTGGTGATAGGGCAGCCGGACCGGACCGGTCTTGGAATAAGCCCACGGGGACCGTCTTGCATTGCATATAAATATCGAGCAGGATGTCGAAAGTCAATCTCTGTCCGTCTGCATCTTGCGTCTCTTCCCTTCTGTCACCTGTCTTGTTCACATATATACAGCAAACTAAAACACTGCACTCTGCCAGTAACTCACAGTATTACCACTACTGAGAACTTCAAAGACACATTTTTTTACACAGTATCTCTAAGCTTAGTTCAAGACACAGAGAAATATGGTTACTGAGGAAAAGCTAACTCAGGATGAGATTGCTCAGCAGAATATGACAGTTGGTGGGAACAACGCCTTCCACAACTACTTGAACGATTTTGCCCACATCGAGGACCCGCTAGAGAGAAGACGGTTGGCGCTGGAGAAGATCGACGAGACACACTTCGGTTGGTTGCAAGTCCGCACCATCCTTATCGCCGGTGTTGGGTTTTTAACAGATTCGTACGATATCTTCGCCATCAACTTGGGTGTCTCCATGATGGCGTACGTGTTCTGGCATGGGTCCATGCCTGCCCCCACACAGACTTTGCTAAAGGTGTCCACCTCCGTCGGCACAGTCATCGGTCAGGTCGGCTTCGGGACCCTTGCTGATGTCGTTGGTAGGAAAAAAATCTACGGGACTGAACTGATCGTCATGATCGTCTGTACCATCTTCCAATGTACCACCGGTGGCGCTCCAGGTGTCAGCTTCGTCGCCGTATTGACCTTCTACAGAATCATAATGGGGATCGGTATCGGTGGGGACTACCCACTGTCCTCCATCATCACAGCTGAATTTTCCACGACGAAATGGAGAGGCGCTATCATGGCCGCGGTGTTCGCCAACCAGGCGTTCGGCCAAATCGCTGCAGGTATCGTCGCTTTGATCGTCATTGCAGCCTACAAGAGCGAACTGATTGCCGCTGAGACAGGCGCCATGTGTGGACCAGTGTGTCAGAGAGCTTGTGACCAAATGTGGAGAATCCTCGTCGGTTTCGGTGCCATCCCAGGTCTGATCGCACTTTACTACAGATTGACCATCCCTGAATCCCCCAGATACGCTCTAGATGTCGACGCTGAACTAGACAGCGTCCACGTCCAACGGGTCCACGCGACAGATGGCAAAAACGTCGAATCTATCGTCACAGACAGAACCTCCGTCGGTGGCGGCACCGCGATTACCAACGCGGAAACGGAAGACTACCAGCCACCAAAGGCCTCCTTCAAGGACTTCTGCCACCATTTCGGCCAATGGAAGTACGGGAAGATTCTACTGGGTACCGCTGGTAGTTGGTTCGCGCTGGACGTGGCCTTCTACGGGTTGTCGTTGAACACTGCTGTTATCCTGCAAACAATCGGCTACGCTGGCTCCAAAAACGTGTACCACAAGCTGTACGACTCCGCCGTCGGTAACCTGATTTTGATTTGCGCTGGGTCCCTACCAGGGTACTGGGCCTCTGTCTTCACAGTCGACATCATCGGCAGAAAGCCGATCCAACTGTTTGGGTTTTTCATCTTGACCGTTCTGTTCTGTGTCATTGGGTTTGCATACCACAGGATTACGGACCATGGGTTGCTCGGTTTGTACATTGTCTGCCAGTTTTTCCAGAATTTCGGTCCAAACGTCACCACTTTCATCATCCCAGGTGAGGTCTTCCCAACCAGGTATAGATCCACGGCACACGGTATTTCCGCCGCTTCTGGTAAAGTCGGTGCCATCATTGCCCAGACCGCCCTTGGTACGCTGATCAACCACAACTGTGCCCGGGACGGCAAGAAGGAGAACTGTTGGTTGCCCCACGTGATGGAAATCTTTGCCCTGTTTATGCTTCTTGGTCTGTGCCTCACCTTCTTGATCCCAGAGACCAAGAGAATGACTTTGGAAGAGATCAGCGAGAAATACCACGACGAAGTCGACCCTTCAAAGTACGCCCGCGCCAACCACAACCAGACCACCACCGTCTCCACCAGCGATTCCATGAGAGAGGAAACCGTCTAAACCGAGAGGTACATCCTCCTCACATTGCACAACCGTGAACCCGTCATCATGCCAATAATTTATCATTATACTCTACATAACTACGTTTTATAATCTCTGATACATATACCTTTGAGTCCAAATAAAAAAGAACAAACTGTACAATATTCATTCACCATCCCTCCCACTCTCCCCCTCCTCGCCCAGCCCCAGGACTCGTTGCTCAGGGCATCGACACCTCATCGTCTGCCAGCAACTGGACCAACGCCTTTAGCGTCACTTTCGCCCAAAGAGGAAATAGTTGCCGAATCTTGCCGAAACGGGAAATAAATAACAAACCGAGAGAAAAAGGAAAAAAACAAGAAAAAACAAGAAAAAAAAATAAAACCGAATCAAAACAACAAACAACGTGTGTGTGTGTGTGCATCTGAGGGAGGAGGCGAAGAGATTACTGACACTACATCGTTGACTAGAGGAGGAACAACAGCAGCAGCTTCTTTTTCACCACCTCTCACATACTATTAGTACCAACAGCACATATCGATCTTCGAGATGAGAGAAGTTATCAGTGTCAATGTCGGACAGGCCGGTTGCCAGATCGGGAACGCGTGCTGGGAGTTGTACTCTTTGGAGCACGGGATCAAGCCGGACGGTTACTTGCAAGACGGGCTGGATAGGCCCAAGGGCGGGGAGGAAGGGTTCTCCACGTTTTTCTACGAGACTGGGAGCGGGAAGTACGTGCCCCGTGCCATCTACGTCGACTTGGAGCCCAACGTGATCGATGAGGTGCGGAACGGTGCTTACAAGGATTTCTTCCACCCAGAACAATTGATCAGTGGCAAAGAGGACGCGGCCAACAACTACGCGAGGGGACACTACACAGTCGGGTCTCAGATCCTCGATGAGGTCTCTGACAGGATCAGGAGGATGGCTGACCAGTGTGACGGTTTACAAGGATTTCTGTTCACCCACTCGCTGGGTGGTGGGACTGGTTCCGGGTTCGGGTCCCTGCTGCTCGAGGAGCTCTCTGAAAACTACGGTAAGAAGTCCAAGCTCGAGTTCGCTGTCTACCCAGCACCACAGGTGTCCACGTCCGTCGTGGAGCCTTACAACACCGTCCTATCAACACACTCCACTCTAGAAAACTCTGATTGTACTTTCATGCTGGATAATGAAGCCATTTACGACATGTGCACGAAGAGGCTCGGAATCGCGAGACCCAGCTTTGCTCACCTGAATAACCTAATTGCCCAAGTCGTGTCCTCCGTGACCGCATCGCTGAGATTCGACGGTTCGTTGAACGTCGATTTGAACGAGTTCCAAACCAACCTGGTCCCATACCCAAGAATCCACTTCCCATTGGTCTCTTATGCACCATTCGTCTCCAAGAACAGGGCGAACCACGAATCTAACACGGTCTCCGAGATCACGAACGCGTGCTTCGAACCAGGTAACCAAATGGTGAAGTGTAACCCAGCTAACGGTAAATACATGGCCTCTTGTCTACTGTACAGGGGTGACATCGTCACAAAGGATGTACAGAGCGCCGTCTCTCAAGTGAAGAATAAAAAAGTCGTCCAAATGGTGGACTGGTGTCCTACAGGTTTCAAGATCGGTATCTGCTACGAACCTCCAACTGCTACACCAGACTCCCAGTTGGCAGACGTCCAAAGGGCGGTTTGCATGTTGGCAAACACGACATCCATTGCTGATGCCTGGAAGAGAATCGATGAGAAATTCGATCTTATGTACGCCAAGAGAGCGTTCGTCCACTGGTACGTTGGTGAAGGTATGGAGGAAGGTGAATTCACCGAGGCAAGAGAGGACTTGGCGGCGTTGGAAAGAGACTATATCGAGGTCGGGAGAGACTCCTTCGTCGACGACGAGGAGTTCTGATCGTCCTCAAACATGTGCTTCCTTAAAAAAGAAAAAAAAATCCAATGTGCGCGTCCTGATATACATATATATATATATATATACGTATGTGCATGCGTGTATGTTGACAGCCTCTGCTTTTTTTTACCTATAAACCATTCTCATCTTACTCGTTTGGTACCTCTTTGGTGAATTATGAACATCAACGAAAAAAAAAAAAAAAAACACTCACACAGTAAAAGAGTGAAAAATTCATCCGATGAGAAGCAAGAAAGTTTGTTCTCTGTGTTGTGGCAACTTTTGTGCTGTTTGATCTGTCTGCACAATCACTTGATACATTTTCGAGCTAATAGCACAACCCAGAGATGTCAGACCCAGTGGAGGAAGACCCCAGAGAAAATATCTTGAATGAGCCTCTACACGGTATTGTCATTCCAAGTGCCCTCTTTATAGTCGGTGTCATTATTTTGACCGTGATGTCTGGCGATTACAGGGTGTTGTTTGGATTGCTGATTCTACTTGCTGTTGTGTTGGTCAGATGGACCAGTGCATTCTCTCGCAGAAGGTCGCTCTTCACGGACCGTTGGACGGCATTGGAATTGGTGGATCAGACTTTGATTTCCAAGAACGCGGCCATCTACCGTTTTAAGCTGAAAACCCATTTGGAGTCCCTGGATATCCCTGCTGGCCACCACGTTGCCGTCAGAATCCCAATTGATGGCAAGGACGAGATAAGATTTTACAACCCAATCAATCCAAAGATTGACCAAGGCCATTTGGATATCATTGTCAAGTCGTACCAGGACGGGAAGGTATCGAAATACTTTGCTGGGTTGCAACCCGGTGCCACTGTAGACTTTAAGGGCCCAATTGGCATTATGAATTACGCTCCAAACTCCTCAAAAGAGTTCGGAATGGTCGTTGCTGGCTCCGGTATTACTCCAGCGTTACAGATTTTGAATGAGATTGTTACTGTTCCAGAGGACTTGACCAAAGTGTCCCTAATATATGCGAATGATACGGAAAACGATATTTTGTTGAAGGATGAACTCGACGAAATGGCCGAAAAGTATCCCTACTTTCAAATCCACTATGTGGTGCGTAACCCATCCGAGCAGTGGACTGGAGATACTGGCGTTGTCACCAAGGAACAGATGGAGAAATATCTCCCCGCTGCAACTGATGAGAATAGATTAATGATCTGTGGTCCAGAAGTCATGAAAGACATGGTTTTACGCCATGCCGTTGCTCTTGGCTGGAAACATAACGTCACGAATGCTAACTCATCCAACGGTGACGATCAAGTTTTTGTATTCTGACTCAAATCGTTATGGAAGTAGGTGCAACCTATAGCTTTACTTTAAGGACACCCCTGTAAAAGAAAAACTCGTTTATTTGTAGTAGCATATGTATTTTAAGAGACTATGGGATCAATGTAACTGTTGATCCCACTTAGATATAAATATCGAACAATGCAAGCCTAACCAAACCCCACATTTGTGGCTGTAGCCAACTTTGTAATGACAGGGTGACAAGAAGGTGTACTAAAAGTTCTATATTATTTCATAGACCTTTGGAACAAAACTCAAAAAGATCAATCCCAGATATTAGTGGGGGGGGCAAATGGTCAGCTAAGTATGTACACAAATATTGTAGTAGCACACCATGAAATATTGTTTCAAGTTGGGGAAAACCAACAATTCTGAATTAAACTAACGCCACCTGTTAGGATAATTTGTGGAAGTCCCCGAATATAGCTGGTTGGCCACCAATTATCCAACGGCACGGAATACTGTTAACCCGAGCGAGGGATTTATTCATAAGTGCACCCTACAGGTACTTCCGAAACATATATAACCAGGCCATGCAGGATTGTCTCAGGCCTTGAAGCTTCTTTGAATATCAACCAAGGATAACAACGACAACCAAGTATTATCAAGGATAACTGATTAAATAATAATCATAGCAAGGTACAACGAACGGGTAGACTAGATTATATACTTAGATAACAACCGATAGTCACTAGCGTATATAACTAACTAGTCCGACCCTCGTTCACATCAACAACCGAGTCTTAAGCTAACAGTTTATATCCTTTTGTATGTAATATTTTGTTTTGAGTATTTGGGACTTTAAGAAAATAACTTCAGAGAAAATATAATAATTTTTGAATAAAGTAAAAACAATCATTACGTTCAAGCGTGCCTCATTGAGTTACACAGCAGCATTAGGCAGTTTAATGTTGAATTACATTATAATTGTATAAATATATATACACGGCATTTAGTTAAAGAATTTAGAAACTATCAGATCCATTTTCTTAGCTTTTTTTGTTTTGGAAACTTTAGATATGGCGACACCATCTTCTTGTCGTAATTTTATTAATCATTATTTGAGTTGGTGTACTGGCAAAACAAGGGAATCACTTTTTATATTGTAACTTCTATCATCTATTGCACTGGTTTCGATATTTCCTCTATTTCTCAATCTCCCTAGACAAAAATCTAATACGCTATATCTGTTCTTCTCCAATTAGCAACTATAAAGTGACAACGAGTTGCGTAGGCTTGTCCTAAAAATATTCATATGTCAACTACTCACTTACCACGACATCATAAAGGAACCTACCCAATAACCTCCAACTCCTGGCTCACACACCACGATAAAACAAAAAAAATAATTACAACTACACATTATAAAGTATTATGTCTATAGAGTCGGAGTATTTTCCATATATTCAGACAGTGCTGCACTTAATGGAGGTATATCCGCTAATTGATGTACGATCAAAGGTTTAATGGTCTGACATACTTCCATACCTGCACCTTTCGTGTCATTTGATATTAAACATAGGAAAGTTGCAGCAGCATTGGACACATCCGACAGCTGTGTTGGGAACTTTATTTCAGGTAACGCTTCTTGGCGTGATTCTTTGATTTGACTTGTACCCCCAATAAACTTTGATTGTATCCCGGTCAGGGTTGTCCTGGATGCGGATTCCCCCTCTTCAATGCTTATTGGTTTAGATCTTGGCTGGATACCTCTAATAACAAACCTTTTCTTTCCTGTTGCAGGGTCTAAGATAACCATAGCCGAGGCGTGAGTAAACGCATTCGAAACATTTTTTATAAACTCCACGGCGGGGAGCATCTTCCTACTTGTCTCTCTAACAGCAGAGCCAAATTTAGATTCGTAGCCCTTCCATAGCGCAATTTGGGTCACCTCTGCCCCCTGGACGGGTTCAAAACAGCACCTGAGCCAGGCCGTCGACCTGGCAGGTTCTTCTAACCATAACAGCTTCGTGAATAACTGCTGGTCCAATGCTGGTGCCTCTGTTGGCGCTGGTGGCCTCAACCTTTTCACTAGTCTTATTGGGGTATTATCAAAGCTATTGTATTGGGGGACCCTAACGTTATAGCTCAAAAGTCTAGGTAGCACAGTACCAAAAATAGTGAACCGTTCCCTATCTCTGAACAATTCTGTGATTCTTCTATTCCCTGGGAGTATAAATTGGTACAGAAAATCGAAGGACGCTGTTATTAGCTCAGAATCGTTTTCAATCAGCAGCTGTGCGACAATCAGCGTGAGAGTCTGTTGGTCCAAGTTGTCCGCTGCACTCTCCTCGTCTTCCTTAGACCTAACGAGCAGTCTGGATAGCGATCTCAGGATTGAGATCACCATGTATCTGTCCTTTGTCCATTTCAGCAATGAGACCAGTGTTTGGAAGAACGGGTCGTCCTTCCGTGCTGGTGCGATGTACGATGAAACTGCCTCCATGAGATCCAAAGTGTAGTGGATCAATTCGTTGAAATATGCGTTGTTTGGTTGGAAGACTTCCCATCTACCACTAGAGTTAGCGTTAATATGAGATTCGTACTTCATCAGGACAAACAGCATGAAATCTTTGATGTCTCTATCCTTTACCAAGATCTGAATGCAATCCGTGTCCTGAGCCAGGTTCCTTATAATCAGTAGACTGTTCAACCCAGTCTGTAGCTTGCTCAAGATCACTTTCTCGTTACCTATTGGGTCCTTGAAGGTCTCAATGACGGGTTTCAAGTCCACTATCATTTTCTTGAACAGCGGCAGCAAATGTGGCATATTTTTAAAGCCAATCATGTAGGGAGCTTTATTACTGTACGTCAGGTACTTCTTTAGGGCCCAACTCACCTCCTCTGGGATCCCACTCACGAGAGCCATCTCCATCCTCTTAAGATCGTCTATCCCTCTAGACGTTTCCTTGGGCAAATTCTGGAAGACGTTCAAGTTCGCCAGGGAGTACTGGATGGAAAACTTGTTACCGTTCCCAATTCCGATGTTGGACGCGCCGCCGGCAGCGTTGCCGCCGCTTACACCGGACCCACCAAGGACACCGCTGGATTGACCCGCTGCACCATTAATGGTGGCCAACGCAGACCCGCTGGACTGCTCACGGGTCACTTTGATCGGGATGGCAGCGACGGATTGGAAATCGCGGTCCGCCATGCCGGCTTCCCCCATCACCTGGGCCCCGTTCAAATCAAGCACCGATCCACCAAGCTGGGTCAGCGGACTCCCGCTCTGGCTGTTCACACTCATCCCAATTGCTCACACTGCGCGATCCCGGAAACGCAGGAGACGTGAACCAGAGAGATCCACACCTTCTGCTGGTAAAGATGGAGAGCACCCGTTCCATTTCATGGATACTACGAAAGAGAAAACAAACGGAAAAAAAAAAAAAAACCAGATCACATGATTATCACGTGATGCATTTTTCAAACTGTCACGTGAAATATCTTGTAACCTTTAGGGTGCTATCATGTGACAATCACGTGCCATTCTTCCTGTCACGTGCCCATTTTTTGTCACATGACTTTCACGTTTTTGGCACGTGATGACGTAAAATTTTAGGGGAGGTGACGCGACGTTTCCCGAATTTCCCAAAGAGGTAATTTTTGCTGTTTCTGGGCCCCTAAATTAGGGGACCCGCGGGTGCCCGCTGCGGGGAATGTGACGTATAAAAGGACTTCTCTTGGGGCGATCTCAGATTCGAAATGACTTCAGTCTTGGATCGTCTGTGTCTCTTTCCCTCGTGGTTATTATCAAGTGCATTATACCTAGGAAGAATATAGCAACGAAGATAATGAAGTTGTTTAGTGTGCTTGCTGGTGGAGCTGCGCTGGCGCAGGTGTGCGCGGCAAAACAAAGTGTTTTCTCGTTTGAGAACTGGTCGCAGAAGGATCTCACGGACTATCTGCAGGACCATGCGGACAATTTGAAGGATATAGGGTCCATGTCGCTCGACGAGCTGAAGAAGGACGCGCTGCAGATGTGGGAGAAGAACGCCCAGCCCAAGCCCTGGTGGCAGGTGTGGAAGTCGGACGAGTGGTCGTTCCCATGGACCTCTGCTGGCGGGGGGTCCAACCCAGTATCCTCTTGGCTGTTTGAGACGTGGTCCAAGGATGAACTGCGCGATATGCTGGACTCCAATGGGATCAAAGCGGGCGCCGCGGAGAGCAAGGACCAGCTGCTCAACGCCGTCAGAGAGAACTTTGACAAGATCGCCTCCAAAATGAAGATCTCAGGGCTGTACCCTTCGAACAACTTCTTCGACAAGTGGACTGCCGCGGATTTGAAGCAGTGGCTCGACAAGTTCAAAGTCCCCTACGATGCCAAAATCGCCGACAAAAGAGACGAACTGCTGCACACTGTCAAGCAGAATATCTACCAGATGTCCTCGTTTTTGGAGCAAGAAAGATTGAATTTACTCAAGTCCATTGACCTCACGGGCAAACAGCTGTATGACAAGGCCGGTGAGCTAAAACCTGACGTCTTCGACGAGTGGTCCAACACAGACATCGAAAAATGGCTACAGAGTCACGAGGTGCCCATCAAGGACAAACTCGTCTCATCCCACGAGTACATGGTAGACTTGGCAAACGAACACAAGGACTTGCTAAAGGACGACATCAACTGGTACCTCTCGGTGAGCAAAAGGACGGTTTCCCCATTCCTGGAGAAAACCCCGGAATACGCCTCCTACATGTGGGACACTTCCAAACAGTACATGGGCGACCTGCTGGAAAAGACCAAAGAGACAAAGGGTCAGGTTGATGACGTTATCAATGACACTTTCCTTGTCGGCATAGAAAGCTGGCCAAAGGATAGGTTGAAGAAGTTTTTGGACTACCGTGGTATCAAGTACTCATATTTTGCGACTAAGAAAGAACTCGCGGACCTTGCTGTTGCCTACAGGAACAAACCACTAAAGGATTTGAAGCATTACATGAAGAGCGGACTGGACACAATGGGCGAAGCCAAGGACTGGGCCATGGAAAAGAGAGACGAGTTCATGGACTCGGAAGTCTACGATAACATGGCAAACCAGCTGAAAAACTTGAACGAAAATGCGGGTAATATGAAGGACGACCTGGCCAACAGGTTAAGTGACGCCTTCAGCAACTGGTCTGTTGACGATCTGAAGGCATACCTTAACCAATTCGGCGTTCAAAGCGACTCATACTCGAAGGAAGACTTAGTCAACTTGGCAAAGGATAACACCCAATGGTTCTTTGGAGTCCCCACCAAACAACCTGTCTACAAAAAAATCGCCAATACCATCCAGGACTACGCGAAGAGAGGCTTGATGATGGTATTCAATCGTTAGTTTGAGGACTATTTTTTTTTTTTGTAGCTCTAACCTTTTTTTCATTTTTATCTTATCCATCTCTCTTTCTTTATGTTTTTTTTGTCTACTTTTCACGATCCTTCTTTAGTACTTTTTTATAACCGAGTATATTCCATTTTATTCAAATAAACTAGTGTACCCAAGTTGAAATATCTCAACTGTATCCCGAACTGTGTCGTAACGATTATATGCTGCAATCGAGTACAACATCAAAACGTTGCATTTCTTGAAAAAAAAAAAAAAAAAGTTGACGAAAAAACGATTTAAAATGAAATCGTTATATAATTTAACAAGTGAGTTGCAAACTCCTTGGGACTTGTAAGACGTGATCTATAGAAAACTGAACGCAAACTGCAAGATGGCTAGATATGCGTGGTACACAAGAGTCACAGATACACTACATAGACTGACGGTGCTATCTCTGGTCGGTGGTACTCTCTATATGGCTGGTGGACTGGTGTATACGCTGTATATGAACGGTAAACGGTACGAGAAGCAAGTCACTGCCAAGTCTGCTGCAATTAAAGAAAATGGAGAGAATGAGGCAAAAGAGTAGAGACAATCAAACGGGAATAATGAAAGCTTCTACGCCTCCCCACACCCTACAAAGAAAAATAAAGAAATTCTCAACCGCGTTCTCAATAATCCTGTCTATAACGACCCCCCAAAGGTACAATCATATACGTATATATCTGTTATAATGTTCTAAATATTCTCTACCGACTAAAATGGTGGCAGTTTATTGTGAATTGCAATGAACAAGATGCAACAGGGGACGTTAAATTATATCTTTGTCTTTTTGGAGCTCAAAGTCGCTTCATTTGCTTCACGTCCCCTCTTCATTTTCTTCCTCTTTTTGGCCGTACCGTCGTGGTACAAATTGTCCCTTGACAGACGCTGGTAACGGTCTTCTAGCCGTTGAATATCCTGAGTTGCCTGTGGGTTTATAGGTATAATATTTTCCTTGGAACAAGGCGTCATACACTGAGGGCATTTCATGGATTTATCGTTTGAGCCACTCAGTTCCGTAGTTATGCGGGGCAGCACATCACCACATGGCACCACATAGACAAAGGTGGACTTCAGATCGTCGCCTAATATATCATCTCCAAAGTTACACCGTAGAGACATCCCACTTGCGGTCTTCACTTCATCCAAATTGGTCAACTCCACTACATCATGTATTCTTTTTATATGGCTCAGTTGTTCTATTTGTGATGTAGAATAGCAGTCTTTGCTAGGAAAGGCAAGCAGCCACTCCAAGATAGACTCCTTGTTGTACAGGTAACCTTTGTAATCACTTACAATAGGCAACCGTAAAGGCGTATTGGTCACTCTGCAAACTTTCCACCGTGAAACGCAGTTAAACTCATTCGTCTCTATCTTACTTGTTTTCACCACAGGATCCATCGACAACTTCAAGTTTTTCACTTTACTGATCGATCCACCATCGTTACCCATCGTTATTTCAAGTAGTTATGTGGAGCGTGACCATAAAGCAGCGACTAGTTAAAGTTATGAAGATCACACGTACGTTCATACTGTACATTTCTATGAAAAGGAAAAATTATATGCGAGACGATTACACTATACTTACATATCAGACAGCACCAGCAGATTGCGGATTCCTTTTAGCATCTTCGTGCTGTTTTACTGCTGCCTGTCTAATCTGTTGGTCAATGGCTGAGGCAGAAATGCTTTTTTCCTTTATGATATTTTGGATTACTACAGATTCCTTCTCTAGTTTATCCACTTTCTTCTGGTAGAAAATGATCGCATCTTGTGCATTCTTGTCCACAAAATAACCGGTGCCCACGTCGACCATGAACATTTGATTATCCTTGATGACTGCTGGAATGTATAGAGAAGATGAGGCAGGCATCATTATACTCTGGTTTTCGTTTTCTTTTGCAGATATGGTCTTGATATCATCGATACATTCGAGAAATTTGTTCTTGGCAACCAGCAGGGCCTGCAATGATTGTTGAAAATGTTGCAATTCTTGACTGAATTGCTGTTTGACAGTGCTTAGTTGTTCCAAATTCAATTTCGTCAAGTCAACTGTGTATAATGGTATTCGCGGAGGAGGGTGATTATGAGTGTTAGTAAGAAAAGGTGTTCATGCATAAATATATAGAGAGATATGTGTCATACTCTTTTGTTGGGACATGGGGAAGTAGGGTTGTGTATAGTGTGTTGATTTTATGTGGTGATGCCAAAGGCTACAACTTTTGCTGCAGTACCTACTGGCAATTTTTCACATTAGATGCGTTTTTTTCTTTTTTTCAAGCTTATTGAAAGAGCAAGAAGAGAAGCGGAAGAGGATGACCAAAAGAAGCTATACCCGTGCCAAGTAACTGTCGTACATATTTCAAGGCTAGGTGTCTTTTATTGAAGAGACGATCTACAATATAAACTTGTTTCAAGCTCTACGTGTAACAGTTCCTTTAGTATAAACACAACCGACTCAACAAGAGGCCCACGGTTTTCAATGCAATAAATTTTACACCAACGTTACGCCATCCCTCTCGTTTATGCAGAATTGATTCGAGTTAGGACATCGGACTATACCTTTTCACCTTTTAGATAGAGCTCGTCTCGGAAGAACTGTCAAACACAAAAAACTCATCGGTGAAAAATTAAACATCTTTAGGATTACTCTGTACTACAAGTAAGCACAACCATACGAGTCTGCGAACTCATTAGGTATTTCAGAACCGGCAATAATGAACAACACAAACCCGACATCTTTCAAAAGTATTTTAGCTGGTGTCAAACGACTGCGTAACCAAGCGGGAGAAGGTGATTCCGATACGAGTAAGAACACAGTGAAATCAAGGCAACAGGAGCCACCTAGTAGTCATGGGCAGGCCCCAAACCGATTACCAAGCTCAACCAAGGTCACAAATGCCTTCAACCAACAACGTTTCGTACGGGACACGGACAGCACAGCTACAAGTTCCACGACTCAGAATAAGTTTCAACCTGCTGTTGCTAAGGGGCCGTCACTCGGGAAGACTGTGCTAGTCAATACAACACAGAAGGAAAATCCGCTGCTCGCAGATTTGAAGAATACCGCTTGGCGGTACATATCCTCTACTGCTACAAGAAAGATATACTATGACTATTTCATCAAAAACCGCTCTGTGTTGTTTTTAACGCTTTCGTATCATAAATTGTACCCTGACTATCTGGAGAGACGAATGCTACCGTTAAAGGTCAACGAAAACAATATATTAATATTTGTCAAGGATGATGACTCGCATTCGGAGGAGACTTTGACGGAGATTACCAAGATTGCCATGTTCAATGGGTTTACACTTTTATTGGCTTTCAATTTTGAACAAGCAGCCAAATATATAGAGTATTTAAATAAAGCATAGAGCTCTGGTAAAACGGGGAGGTTAGAGAAGCTCACGGTGGTGTCCTCATCCTCATCTTCCAGATTAGAGTCCCTAAAATTCGTTAATTTTTCCTGCAGTGACATATTCCAGAGAAAGAAAAATAAAAGATAGTAT
This sequence comes from Huiozyma sinensis, assembly GCA_030705205.1. Taxonomy (NCBI): domain Eukaryota; kingdom Fungi; phylum Ascomycota; class Saccharomycetes; order Saccharomycetales; family Saccharomycetaceae; genus Huiozyma; species Huiozyma sinensis. Next base: position 134,725 of record JANIWX010000015.1, read on the forward strand.
TAGGTGACATGCACAAACGCAAACCGCACTATAGCACGCATATCTATTGACTCTCAACGTAGAATGGAGAACCGCTCATGTCACACGATGGTCAATGAAGAAGTATTACGAGAATTTGACCCCCTCAGCGGTAGGAACACCGCAACAACCAGCACGAAACCAATCCCGGAGCAGACATCCGAACAACAAAGTGACAATTCCACTCATATATCGGGACAAGGCTCGCGGGATGAATCTCATGGTCGCGTCGAATCTCAAAGAGAGGATCCGCCCCTAGGATTCCAATTGTTCATCCAACAACTGAAAACACCAGAAGCTGAACCCATTGTAAAGTATTTGAAGTCATTCCTGCATAACTTCTGCACTAGGAGAGTTCTATGGAGTGCTTCCGAGCAACAGAAATTGATTTCGGACTTCAAAACGTTTATATATGACAAACTGTTGGTCTTTGAGCCCTTCAGGTCGTTAACAGAGGCACAGTTAACCAACGCCCAAGAGGGTCTGGAGAAACTCATCATGGGGAAGCTTTACAGCAGGTGCTTTTCGCCGTCGTTGAAGGATTCTTTGAATGTCAAGTTGGACGATGAGCATGAAGGGGACTTGCTTGGGGATACAAAACTACGAGCGAAAACCGAGGAATACCAGTTTATAGAGTTGGAAAATTTGGATATCTCGACTGAAATATCTACAAAGTTGAACAAGTTTATGAAACTAGCGATCAATGAACTCAGTAAGATTAATAAGTTCAAGGCGCCTCGCGATAAAGTTGTTTGTGTTTTGAACTGTTGTAAAGTTATCTTTGGTTTACTGAGACACAACAACTTGGATAAAGAAGGTGCTGATAGCTTTATACCGTTGCTAATAACTGTTGTTTTGAAGGGGAATGTTGGAAATCTTTATTCTAACATCAAATATATCGAAAGGTTTAGGGACAACAAGTTTATGAAAAGTGAGGAAACGTACTATTTGAGTAGCGTCCTTGGGGCTATAAGTTTTATTCAAGAGATGGATGAATCGACGTTGACCATTGCAGACAGGGATACGTTCCAGAAAAAATATTTGAGCAACCAGGACACGCTGGAGGAACAACGTCGCAAAGAGGCGGAGAACACAGACGAAACTGTGAATAATAGTAATAATAATGACACTTTATTACCCACTACTCTAGACGACGTGACAAACAGCATGGCCACCATGGTCAACGATTTCCTGCTTTCGTACGGCGGGAACAGCAGCAAGAACGCTGTGGGGGGTACGCACACACAGCCTACGGCGGCCAACGACCAAAGTGCTACCCAAGAGATCGCGGAGCAAGAAAACGACGCCCACATCAACAGACTGATACTCCAACTGGAAGAGAGGGACAAAGAGGAGGCGCTTGACACGTTGCAGTCAATGTTCCCGGACATAGACAAGGACATTATCGCCGACATCGGTGAGGCGAAACGGTACAGAATCGGCGAGTGCGTCGATGCGCTGTTACAGATATTCAATTAGGACACGTCACCGCACTACCAGGTAACAACTTAGTCAGCACCCCGCAATGGTATGCCATCCTCTCTGCCATTGAGGCCCAAGCCCTAACTCACTCACCGCTCAAAAATTAGGGCTTCCTCTCTCCCGCGGGCGCGAAGCCCTAATTTTGGCTGCTCCTCTTTTTTTTTCTCTTATTTTTAGGGCTTGGATTCGAATTCGAATTTCTTGGAAAAAAGAGAAAAAAAGCAATTTCTTGAAGATATCTGGCCAGCTGGGCGCCTTTATATAAAGAGCAAGAGTTGTCCCGGTGGACCGTTGATTGCATCGAGGACGGGTCCACTGGTACAGACACCCGAATAGACGCAAAAACAAACAAAGTACAGATAGATAACCGGAGATGAGATGGTCCGAGCTGTTTGTTTTGGGGGCACTAACGGTTCCTTCGCTCGCCCAGCCGAACGAGCAAACCGCTTTTTCTACGAAGAATGATATGACACCCTTTTGCAAGATAGATAAGGACGAGAAGCTGGGTCCGAATTGTGACGCCAGTATTACTGCGATTAACGACATCAACCGGAAGATAAGAAGCGACCTAGTTGGCCTAGTGCAAACCGATTTCTTCAAGTACTTTAAGTTTGACCCACTGAAGAAATGCGCCATTTGGGAGAACAATGATGGTTTGTGCTTCAGCAGAAGCTGCGCCATTGATGTGGTAGAGGATTGGGACAGTCTCCCACCTTACTGGCAGCCAGAGGTGTTGGGTGGATTGAGCAACGACACAAACTCGGACACAGAAAGTTTGGGCCATGACAACGACGTTTCGTTCCTGAATCAGTTGTGTGAAAAGCATGAGCCCCTGTTGCCCGCTGACTTCGACGAGGAGGACATTAATTACTACGATGTAACGGATTTCACAAGCGACACGGCCGTGCTTGTCGACTTGACCGCTAACCCAGAGCGGTTTACAGGCTACGGTGGCCAACAAGCGGGACAAATATGGCAAAGTATCTACGCCGAAAATTGTTTCCCAGCGGATGATGGGCAAGAGCAGTGCTTGGCGAAGGACGGATTTTATAGAATAATGTCAGGGTTGCATGCATCTATTGGTACGCATTTATCAAATGATCATTTGAACACAGAGACCGGCAAGTGGGGGCCTGATTTGGACTTGTTCATGGCCAGGGTTGGGAATTTCCCAGACAGAGTGTCAAACATATATTTCAACTATGCGATTGTCGCAAAGGCTCTGTGGAAAGTCAAACCGTATTTGAAACACTTGGATTTCTGTACCGACTACGATAACGACGTCAAGTCGAAGATTCTAAACATTGTCTCACAGCTGGACAGCAAGATCTTCGACGAAAACTTGATGTTCGAGAATCAAGTAGATTCTGTTTTGAAGGATGAATTTAGAAAGAGATTCAAGAACGTGACAAGAATCATGGATTGTGTTCATTGCGATCGGTGCAAAATGTGGGGAAAAGTCCAGACGACAGGTTATGCAACAAGTTTAAAGATCCTATTCGAGTTGGATGAGTCGGACGAAGTCTCAATGCAACGTGTCGTCGACAAACTAACTAAATTCGAACTGATTGCACTGATTAATACCTTTGGCAGATTGTCAAACTCTATTGAAGCCATCAACAATTTTGAGAAATTGTACAACAACAGAATGGACAATAACTCCGGCGTGGCATCTTTTTTGCAAAACAACTTCTTTAGGTTACTGTCTAAAGCTACCGACAGCATTCGTGATAAGATCAACGGCTCTATAAATGGTAGTGGAACTCTGGGCAAAAAGGATGAAGAGAAACAGAAAGCCCCCAAACAGCCAGCGTCCCCCAAATTTGTTGATTTAAAGATGCCACAAAGGAAGATAGAGGAAAAGGACAAGGGTAGCACCGGTGTTTCCTCCAACAGGTGGAAGAGAGCTTGGGATACAGAGTGGCACAACTATAAAGAAGCCGTTCGTTTCATTTGGAGAAGCTACGTCGATTTGCCAAGAAATCTTTGGAACTTGATTTTAGTCAACGCGAACAGACTGTGGAACTCGTTTATCGGTGTCACTGGATACCTGAATGAGGAGGAGGAAGACCCATCAGTTTATAAATTAGATTTTCAATGATTTATACATATGTAAAGAACTCAGTTTAGGGAAAAAAACAACAACAAAAGATGGCAACTCGATTATAAACTGTTCCCGCCAGTCAAAAGAAGGTTTTCAAAGAATGATTACTAGTTTAATCAGTGTGCCCAGTGCCCAGATTACGTTATGTGTGCAGTTTGTTCAGTTTGCCTGTTTCTGCTTCTTGTTCTGCCTGATTTTTTGACCAGACTTGTTTTCTGATCGCCTGGTATTACTCTGTTGCGGTTGATGGTCGTTTTCTTCATCATCGTCTTCTTCCGCGTCTTCCTCCTCTTCCTCTTCCTCATCATCATCCTCTTCCTCCTCTTCTCCGCCTCTAAACCTCTTGACATTTTGATTGTCGTTTTCGTTAAACTGCTTTTTCGCTTCAGTGATCAGTTTATTTGTCGATATCAATTCCGAGGCTCTGGCCAATTTTATGGGGTCTCGCCTTATAACAAACTTGAAATCTTCCAACTTGACTTTATTCTTGCCCGTGGCCCTCGATGCTCGATAGGCCGAGGTGCATATATCTACAAGGTAACCGGAAAGCAAGTCGTCCACACACTGCACAGTTTCGGGTAGAGGCTGTGCTACATCCCCGTAAGCATAGAGCAATGAGTTGACATCCTTGCTGAACAGATTAGTTTTTTTGATCTTCTTAGACATTGGATCAGCTGGGGAAAGTTTCACCGAGGATGCGTTGTGAGTGTATCTTCAGAAAACTGGCTGTACACTCTATAACGGTAGTATTGATGGTTTTTTTCTTCTTAATAAATTTTTCAATACTCCTCCTGTTTAACCAAAAAACATCTACAGTGAGAGGACTAACTATAGAGCAAGCCTCTTCCGAAACATCGTCTGATTGCTTGCTCAATGTATTCGGTCGGCTTACTATCGTAGATTGCTGTGTAGTAGACACGTCCCGCCACCGACGCTTTTAGAGTGCTCATGACGTCGCAAGTCCAGGGGCTTCCAATTCCAAATCCGCCCAAATATGATTCCATCACATTTCCCACGCAGCTCTGAACTGGCACGCTAGTGCGCGGAGCAGATTGCTGTTGGGCCAACTGCCCGGTGCAGTCGCGGTCTATCACGGATGCTGGAGATGCCAGTGGGCGATGGCATCAACACTCCCCCTAACTCCGCTGCTACCTCCGCTGCTAACTCCGCCATAGCGGACCGCACCGCTCCGAGGACATCAAGACAGGTGAAAAGTGAAGAGTGGACCCCCCGCGTACTGTGCGAAGGGGCAACATTATATCTATATAAACGTCAGTGAGTGACCAGGACACACAGGTTGTTCAAGGGAGAACTATCTCATAGCAGATTGCTGATCACGCCTTTCCTTTTTTTTCTCTCTCAACAAGACTTTCAAACAGCAGTCCAATTCGTGTGCACTTCCCTGGAAACACCCATCTTGCAACGAGACTGAACCAAGAGCTAAAGTATCCCGCCACATCCAAGGAAAAGAAAACAATGTCCTCTATTTTGAACGTCGGTGTTGTCGGTACTGGTATTTTCGCCAGGGATAGACACTTGCCCTCATACCAGGAGTATCCTGACAAATTCAAAGTCGTTGCTGCTTTCAACAGAACAAAGAGCAAAGCGTTGGAGTTTGCGGCAAAGGCCAGTATCCCAGAAGACAAGGTCTATGATGATGTTGATGGGATCATGAGCGACAAGGATGTTGACTACATTGATGCGCTTTTGCCAGTTCAATTCAACGTCGATACCGTCAAGAAGGCGATTGCTCACAACAAGCCAATTATCTTGGAAAAACCTGTGGCTGCTAACATGAAGCAAGCCAGAGAAATGGTCGTGCTTTCTGATTCCACAGAACTGCCCATTGGTATTGGTGAAAACTGGCTATTCCTTGACTGTATCCGGGAGGCAGCGAAACACTTGGACCGCATTGGGCCAGTGGTTGCCTTCACCCATAACTCTACGGGGCCCTTTGTTAGAGACAACAAATATTTGACGACTAACTGGAGACAGCATCCCGAGCACATTGGTGGGTTTTTGTCTGATGGCGGTGTCCATCAACTGGCTTTAGTCACGAGCCTTGTTGGGGAATTTGACACCGTCTCTGCCCTGACAAGACAAGTTCGTAAAGAATCTGGGACGGATGATATCGTGTTCGGTACTGTCAAGGTGAAGGACAGCGATGTTATTGGTTCATTCACCTATGGGTCCGCATTTGGCGCCACTGAAAAATCCGTGTTCTTGAAGATTTATGGTACAAACGGTTCAATCCTTGTCGACGTTTCCAACAAGACAGAACCAGTGGTCAAAGTAAGAGTGGGGGACTTTTTAGAAACCGCGCAAAAGGAGGAAGTTTATAAAGTTGAAGTAGATGACTCCTTTGGTGTAAACAAGGAGTTCCTGAACTTTCATGAAGCCGTTGCCAAGAAGGATAAGACTTTGTTGAAGAGCACGCCGAGAATTGCCTTCCACCATTTGGCAGTTGTTGCGGCTTTTCTGGAATCTTCTGCCAAGAAGGGGGATCATGTGCAGGTTGAAAGAATTTAAACCACTGCAGTTAAAACGGTTTCTGCTACCCCCACTCATGTTCGAACCAAGTTATATAGTATCCGTGTGCATATGTGATAACTACGATATTTCATTTATAAAATCTATCTTTAGAGTGGGTTGAACAAAAGAAGTAACAACTGTTACTGGAACAGCAGTTCATTATTTAGATTGAATAAGTTGAAAAAGCTCCTCTCTATAAAAAACTGCACTAGGGACACTGCTTTGTGCCATTTTCTTGTTCTTACCATATTCACGGGAAATGTTTGCATTGATACCCTTCACCCTACACACTGCTTCAAAGGATCCGGCCCCATAGACCTCAATTTGTACTAAGGAGATAAACTGTACTGCATAAGAGCTATGTACAATTTTTGGGTGGCATATTTATCAAAACATTGAGTTTCTGTCGAGCTAGAACTGCTTGGATGGTGCGGATTTATGGGAAGCAAAGGAGTTCGTCGCAGCAAAGCCCGTTCTTTTTGACCCTGTATGGTTTGCCTTATGACCTCTAGCAGAATCATAAGCGTTAGAACTTCTACTGGTACGTCCAGACTGTGAGTCAAAGTTACCAGATATGGAGGAGGACCTCGATGATTGCCTGCTCGCATTATTGGAACCGAGTTTCTTGTTATTTCTACTCTGCACATTGTTAAATGAACCTCTAGTCTGATTCGACTGTTTATCTACAGATTTTTCCGGCTGAGGTGCGATGTGAGCTAACGTAATGTACTCATCGACCGGCGTAGAGTTCGCATCAAACTGATAGTGCTTGAACACTTGACTAATATCAAGCGAAGGCTGCACAGATTTCATATAGCTGGCAACAGCCATGGCAGGGCTCATGGCAATAGCCTGCTCGGCTTTATTAGAACCGTTGGCCATTTCCTGAAGCACGTCGCGATCCATACCAAGCTCGTAAATCACTTTCATGGAATCATTCAATTGTTGGCAAGCATACTGCAACTTGCAGAAGTCCTTAATTTTCTGGTCGGTAGGGGACATATCGATGAGTATGGTGTTGAGTGTGCCCGGGATTACCTTCCAATCGCGTTGTTCTGACTCTCAAACTTTCAGTTCTAACCATCGAAACATATTACAAAGTCTCGTACTATGAAAAGTGAAAAAAAAAACTTTTCAATTCGCAATTATTGACGATCTTTTGGTGCAATGGGACAGAAGTCCTCGGCGCTTAATACTGCGTGCAAAGTACTGGTTGCAGGTTACAAATGGTTGTGCGTATTGACATACAGCTATATCTGTACCTTTACTGCATATATTGCGTATAAAAGGGATATATTAAACAGTGCACCGGTAATGTCCATCCCTCTAGAAATGAAAATAAAAGTATCGTTAAAGAGAACTTGACAAAGCAATCCGCAGCGTTGCCACTGGTTGGGAGGCGTTCCATACTCTAACTATGGAAGTGGACTGACCAATGTTTTTCAGAGACGTCTTAAATTGACATTACTCTAGCTACCATCATATCTATTACGGAATATACGCGTAAAAAAGAACAGTTAGAATATCCATCACCAACTCTGCCGCGCTCTGATTCTTTGACTTACCAATCTTGACCCAGAAAAACTTCGAATAATATCAATTGAGATCACTAGCGTATTGAACGGGGAACAGGAGAGGTAAGGTTCGCACTTTCTACAGGCTCTTTATTATTTCTTTCAAGCCTAATAAGTGCAATAAACCATACCTTATTGAACTTTGAAAATGGTGCAAACATCTAAATATTTGACGAAGTCTTCGGCAATAGTTGAATGTTGTGCCATTAAAATTCATTAGAACTATGCTTTGATAAATTTAATTATGAGGACTCTAACAAGGCCCATGCCGAACAATGTCCGTACCGACATCGTAAATCACGTCAAAAGAGAATACAGGTCCCCACATAACAATATTGAGAGAATTCCTATTTGATTTGTTCGGAGCTTATGCGCAGTTCGGTATCTTTAGGACCATTTCACCCATTGGGTGCATCCCGACGCTGTTATACTTTTTACCTGCAGCAATGTTATACGGTTCAATTTTGCTCTATAAGGGCGTTAGATGGTCCTGACAGTTCAAACTTATTTGGAGTTATGCAGGGACCAATTCAATTACACGCGGGCATTGAGTCGAAGAACAGTCTCTCGTACTTTCTAGTTTTCAACCTTACAGATGCGCTACCTAACTCACAGTTACCCCTTTATACTGGTTACTTACTTTGCTCCGGTGTGCTAATAGATATTGCAGTCGACAGAAAGTGATTTTTCGTGTAAATGACCAGACATGTGAGATCAGTAAGAAGATTTTTGTTTCGCAGTCGCCATTAATTAAGAAGCGGAATTTTGGCCTGTTTGAAGTGACTTTGATCAGCTGAAGTGAAAACTATACGCCGATCGGTGTCATAGTTTTGCTGGAATACTTGTAGTCTCATGCATATTTCAAGATGGATGGTCACCGCCAACTTGATTATTTACAACTTGTGCTTCGTACCTGGAAGAGGTTCCCGGTGTCGGGTGGTTCGATCAGCTATTAAGAATTAGTTGTAGGCTCAGCCAAAATATGAACAGTATTTTGATCAATTCAGGTACGTTCCATGCTTATTCTCAGAACCTCTCAAGAGGAAAGTTGAAAACAAGGGACTGCACGCCGATTATTGTTCATTGTTGAAATGTCGTAGAAAGAGAAATTGCTGTTTTTGTTAAAATTGTGTCGTGAATTGGGCGGTCTCATGTAAAGTACTCTTCCAGAACGGCGCACCTTGGTGGACCCACTCTAAGATTCCACATATACAGGACCACTATTTAATTGTTTTAAGGTTAACTGTTTACCCAAAACTATACAAGAGGAAACATTACCATTCGGCAGCGCGTTGTTCCAGTACCAGCGCCGTATTCTAGATCACGCTATATCGAAGATTTTAGGACGTCACCTATACTGCCTGAAGTGGCAGAACAGGGAAGGAGTCCTATCCAGGGAAGAGTATCTTCCGATGCCGTGTTTCCTTACCAGAAAGAGTTCATTGGGCAACAGAATCTCCATTTTCCACTTCGGGGGGGTCTTAGAGACCTGGACCCACGGTTTGCCATATAATACAACAAACTAGAGTTTAAGAGTGCTTGAGCAATGCACAACCGGGGGAATAAAGAGTTCGATAGAGGAGAGATCCAACTACACAGTTCAACATTCGAGACAGGTCTCGGAGCAACTCCGGCCCCATATGTTGTTCATTTCGCGTTCTCCGCCGTTTCAGTGACAGGAAACCAAAAAGGTGTTGCATATTTCCAAAACAGGACTATTTTTCCCTTTTGGGACATATAGCAATTAAATAACGCACGATAGAGGAACGCCAATTCTCTGTTCAGTTCGCTGTATTTTCCTGCAGAGAGAAAGACGTGGGGTTGCCGAGAGCTTAACAAATCGTATGATCCCGTTAGACGAGGTAGTCTGGCTGGGGTAGGATATCCGTTCCCAATTCTTATATAAGCAGGGAAATATGGTACTTCTCATTCTCCGTTGCTTGTTGAAATACCAACGGACCATACCCCTAAGATGCTTGGGAACTTCAAAACAGTGTTACTGGCAACGGTTTTTCTGTTGCACGCAACTCTAGCACAGACGGTAACCGACGGACTAATTGTCACAGATAACATTACCTTAACCGGAGATCGCGTGTTCAACGGTAACGTGACAGTGGAAGAAGGCGCCAGTTTAACCTTGACGGATGGATGTTATACGTTCAATAATAACTTGAACGTCTACGGTACCCTGGTAATTGATTCAGACAATTGCCCAAATAACTTATTCGATGATAGTGCGTCGTCAGTCAACATTACCGGTAATGCGCATCTCTATGGTGTCGGAAATATATCTTTTACGCCCGAAAACTTTCTTAACTCTGGGGATCTATACGTCAGGAACCGTGAAGGTTTTGACGAACTAACGATGTTCGGTCTCAGATCTTCACTGAATTTCCTGAACAAAGGCACAATATCTGTCGAAAACACTGGTAATTCCACAGGGATGTCGTGCGTCATTGCTAATCTCGGTGGTCCACTTGTGAACGACGGACTCATAACTGCGAAGAGTCCCGTACCAGTACCTTATCTAACGACGGTGAGTGAGAATAATCCCTCTTTATTTATGTTTATGGGAGAGATGCAAGGAACTGGAACGACAGAATTAATAAATCAGGTCTTCTCATTGATGTTTGCGCTGTATGCAAAAAGTCAGAACATCGTCTTGAAAGACTCGATTATATTGATAACACCATTTGTTATTTCCGACATTTCTGTGTATGGGTTAAGCAGTTCAATAATTAGTCTTGATGGCAAACCAGATTCATATTTAAATGCAACCGTACAAAATGGGAACGTGATTCTCAAGAGAGGATTGGAAAGCTATACGATAACGGACAGGGATAATTTGATTACACCTTGCGACTTAAAACAGAATGATACATACTCCAAGACTAGCGGGGTGATTGATACAATCCCTGCAATATGGTTCAAGGGTCCATTCACTTCTATCCCAGAACCGAAAACATCCACAGAAGTATTGCGCAGTACGCTGGGAGTAGAACACATCACCCTATATTCGAGGAATGTGGTTAACGGTACGTGCGGGTTTGGGAGTACTGTGCGCTCGACGACTTTTTCGATGTCCATTAGTTCAAAATCATCAAGCGACCGCTCTTCCAGTGTGAGTTCGTCTGTGTCCCGTTCATCCCGCACGTCGCTGGTGAGTACCAGCAGTGTTGCATCTTCGAGGAGCCACTCATCTACTAAGAGTACTTCAACGAGTTCATCTTCACTCATATCTACCGAGAGTAGCCGCAGTACGAGCCATGCAATATCCGACTCTTCCCATGGTTCAACGAGCAGCGAGTATTTTGGATCGTCTGTCTATCGGTCGTCGATATCTGACCTGAGTAGATCTTTGAGCATTCTTCCTTCTGCTCCATCTTCTATTACTCTTTACTCTTCGGTTCGATCATCTGTCTATGGGTTGTCGGTATCTGACCTGAGCGGGTCCTGGACCATTACTTCCTCCATTCCATCTTCCATTCCCTATCACTCTTCGGTTGGGTCATCTAACTCAGTGATCAAATCAGGTAAACCATCTGTCATCTCCAGTTCTGTCGAGTCAAGACGCAGATCGATCAACCCTGGGTACAGTAACAGTACTGTTTTTGTGACATCATCAGCTAGGAGAACCACCTCCACGGAGGAGACGCGAACTCAACACCCTGCCGAGAAATCAAGAACAGGAAGAGAGGTTCCTAAGTCGACAAAAGAAACTGCACGTCTCACGGACAAATCTAGAACAGTAACAGAGGTTCCCAAGTCGACAACAAAAACTGTACGTCCCACGGACAAACCTGGGACAGGTAGCCTAGTCATATCAACAGCGGGCACAGAAAAACCAACCGAAAGATCGCAAACAGGCGCACTGTTCAAAACGACCACGGAAACCACCCTCGAGTACACCAAAGTGACATCCACTGTTGTCGTGTGCGACTACACCACCAGCGATACCAATGGAGATGTTGTGGCCACGCGCACAACGTTCCCTGTCGGTTCTACCCCAGCGAACATAAAGGGTGAGCTGCACACGACTACTATCGTTTCTACATGTACTGAAGGCTGTGGAACCCAGGAGACAGAGCCGGCAAACATTCCAGCCCATAGCAGTCAACATTTGGGTGGTGGTACCAATGCTGTGGAACAGTCGGTTCATCCAAACGGGAGTGGGAATACAGAAACTGGCGTCAAACTGGCGACGAGCATCCCTGCTCCCAGAATCACACCTGCAATAACGACTACTGGAGCGTCAAACGGTGTTCCACCAATACCCAAGGTTGCTTCTGCTGGGTACAGTGTCGCACCCAAGACTGCTGCCACGGCGGGAGTTTCAGTCTATGGCGGCAGTGGATCTGTTTTCAGGCCTAGTCTATCTTGGATTGTTGTGTTTGCGGCTCTATTACTGGGCAATGTGTGAACAGAGTATGCCATCTCTATGTAGCTGTGGTTGCTATTGGGGCATATGTAAAGTTTTAAACAATTATGTAACAGTTAGGATTTCGCGTTAAATGCGTCAGGGCTCGGAAATAACAGTTTAGCATGCATTTTTTTCGTCAGTACTTGTTTTTAACTATGAGTCCGTCAAGTTTTCACGACAAAAACAGCAAGTATGTAATTATGTGCCTACTCTTCTCACTCACAACGTAGAGCCGTAAAGGGTCAGTCCAATTGGGATATTGTCTCTACATGTACAATTTCACAGATTATATACACCTGGGAAGGTATCTTGTTCAGTTTATAATTTGGCAATCATGGGTATGCTATCAAAAGGAGGGTTAACCAGATGACAAAATTTACAAGAACTACAATAATATTGTGAGGATAATTTGAAGAACTTCCCTTGGGAATGGACTCAGGGCCCTTTACCCAGTCAATTACAGTACTACGAACTACTATAATCCCGACATGCGAGTACACTCACTCGAGACATGCGGATCGCCTGTTATCCGGAACTTATATAAGCCGCAAGGTATCTGCACGGACATCTTTCAGGACCGTCTCTGAATCCAGAACCCAACTAACGAACCAGACTTAGGAACGGATATAACTTGTATAACTACGTATACGGCGTAAATATGAATATCAAACAGTCCTTACACACTAAGATCAATCACAACCTGCTTTGATTCTTACATAAACATGGTTTTGTTCCTGGTGTAGCTTAGTTACTGAGTCTCGGCTTGTGCTGTTACAGAGGGGGATGACCAAATTTGGGCTTGGACCACGGGAGCTGAATTGACTGCCAGTTATCATTCTACTGGGGGTGAATTTGATTCCTTGTGTTAAATTCTTATGCAGTATTGCACTTCGATGAGAGTTTTGGAGTGACGGTACGGTGTTCTTATTTCCCCGGACAGTTTATTGCTTGGTTGTGTTTCCTTGTGTTACGAGTCGACATACTGTAGTTAGCTTGGTATCAAGCCCGATGGATATGTAATGTGGAGAGTAAGACTGGCATGAAAATACTCGTGAAGATGTTGCCTCCCCACTACAGTCCCAACGACAATGACAAACCATGTTTTTTGCTGATACTCCCTATTTTTTTGGGACAGACTGACATGCACTGGATGATCCTCATTCACCACAGGTTTTCTAACAAACTGAAATAATATTTTTGTATTAGATTTGTCATCTTTTAAAGCACTGTTAAACGTTACTATCGAAGGGCGGTGACCGTTTGTTTGATGAACCAAAGGTAGGCAGAAGAAACACCCTAGTCCAAAGTTCATACTCCAATACTTTCTGATTCTATCAATCAGAATTTTGTATGTGCCGTTGAAGATCTCTCAGATTAAGCGATGCATCAAAGCAACGAATACAGTATATAGTTACGGCGTGATATCTACGTATTGCAAGAGGAAGTTTTTGTTTCTTAACCATCGCTAATAACTCATTATCACTGAGCAAATCCGTACTATTTCGAGCCTATAATCATGACTCTGACTCCGTGATCACTAGGATACTTGTGCAATACTGGCTTATTCCAAATGTATTCCCTGCTGTGACAAGGTGGATCCCACGCCGGCACCTAAAACTGCGTGTTAACCACGCGCTAAAACTATAGAGAACAAATCCTTGTTATCCAGCACCGTACTGCTCAAGTGCCATTGTACCGTGATCTCAATGACCCTGTAGAACATGCTCCGTACTGTCTGAATCTACACAACAGAAAGGGTCTTACCAGTGAAGTGTTTATTCCCAAGATATGTTCCACACCCGAAAGAGTTCATCACGCGACAAGATCTCCGTTTTCCACTTCCTGGGGGCCTTCGAAACCTGGACCCATGGTTTGTCAAACAATGCAACGAACCAGACCTTGGGAGTGATAGGGCAATGCACACCGGGGAAATAAAAAATTCAATAGGGGAGAGACCCAATTACACAGTTCACCACTCGAGACAGTTCCCGGGCAACGCGTGTACTCTGGTGATACCGTCCGCTTCTCTGCCCGTATCATCTCTTCTTCGGGGTCCTCCGCCGTTTCGCTGACAGGAAACCAAAAAGGTGTTGCATACTTCCAAAACAGGACCATATTTCCCTTTTGGGATAGATGAAAACTAAGTTAACGCTGAGAGAGGAATGCTGTTTCTCTGTTCAGTTTTGAATTGCGGTATTTTACAGCAGGAAACAGGCGTGGGTGGATTAGCAAACCGATATGCTCCTGCCGGAGGGAGAGGTTTGGCAAAAATAGTGCTGCCTCATCCAATGCTATATAAGCGGGGAATAGTACAAATGTTTATCCACCTCAAGCTTCTAGATCAACGCACCAGACCGTCACGATGCTCGGAAATTTCAGAATAGTGCTACTGGTGATTGCCTCCCTGTTGCACGCTGTTCTTGCGCAGACAGTAACCGATGGGCTGGTTGTAACTGATAACGTTACGTTGAGCGGAGATCGTGTATTTAAGGGTGATGTGACGGTGGAGAAAGGTGGCAGCTTAACCCTGACGGGTGGATGCTATACGTTCAACAACGACTTGAACGTGTACGGTAATTTGGTTGTTCACTCAGGCGACTGCAGTAATTCGTTATTCAATGCTACTGCTTCATCTGTCAACATTACTGGTACAGCAGAGTTCTATTTTTTCACAATTTTACTTTCGAACTGCAAAAACTTTTCTAACTCAGGGCACCTGTACCTAATAGGAATTAAAGGAGCGTATGGGGCCACAGGGTGCAGTATGCTGATTTCACAAAGTTTCATGAACAAGGGCGCAATATATATTGAAAACCGTGATAACTTCTCATTAATGGATTTTGAAATTATTAATCCACCCGGCGTCCCAGCTGTGAACGACGGACTGATAAGTGTGAGTGGTCAGTCACCACCATTTAACTCGGCAACGGTAAACTTTTCTGGTCAACAGGTGTTCGGGGTTCAGGGGGAGTTGCAAGGATCTGGAACAATAGATATAACAAATGGGCTTTTAAGCTTTTTTATGTCACATTATTCAGAAAGTCAGAACATCATCTTGAAAGACTCGGTTTTATACGCATATCCTTCTGAAATTTCCAGTGCTTTTGTGCATGGACTAATCAGTTCCATGATATTTTTTATTTACCCCTCACCTTACAATATGAATGCAACTGTACAAAATGGAAATGTGCTTGCTAAAATAGAGGATACAACTATTACGATAAGGGACCTAGATGATTTGATTACTCCTTGCAACATTATACAAAAAAATATCACCGATATCGATTCGGGAACTGCTTGGAATTTCCCTGCATTACTGTTTAAGGGTCCCTTCTCTCCCGTCCCGGAACCAAAAACAACTACAGAAGTACTGAGCGGTACACTCGCTGTAGAACACATCACATCCTACTCAAGAAATGTGGTAAATGGGACGTGTGGTTTTGGGAGCACTGTGTACTCGACGACCTTTTCTACTTCTATCAGTGCAAATCCATCAAGCCACCGCTCCTCCAGTGTGAGTTCTTCTGTGTTCCATTCATCTCGCACCATGGTAGTGAGCAGCAGCAGTGTTGCATCGTCGAGGAGCTACTCATACAGTAAGAGTATGTTAACGACTCCCTCTTCACACCGCTCTGCTGCAAGCAGTTCTAGTGCTTATTCTGCAGTTTCCGGTTCTTCTCGGGTCTCATTGAGTAGTGGCTCGGCTCTGTCCTCTGTCCATTGGTCGTCGGGTTCCCTCTTGTCGTCGGTATCTGACGTGAGGAAATCTTTGACCAATCCGTCATCTGCACCCTCTTCCATGTCCCAGCGTTCTTCAGTTGGATTGTCTAACTCAGTGACTTTGTCAGGTAGCACCTCTTCCACCTCCAGTTCCACTGAGTCGGGACGCAGGTCGATCAACTCGGGGTACAGCAACAGCACTGTTTCTGTAACCACATCAGCTGGAAGAACCGCTTCCACGGCGGAGACGCAAACGGAACATCCCACCGAGAAGTCAAGAACAGGAACAGAGGTGCCCAAGTCGGCAACGGTAATTGAACACCCCACGGACAAATCTAGGACAGGCAGCTTGGTCATGTCTACAGCGGGCACGGAAGAACCAACCGAAAGATCGCAAACAGACGCACTGTTCAAGACGACTACGAAAACCACTCTCGAGTACACCAAAGTGACATCCACTGTGGTTGTATGCAACTACACCACCAGCAATGCCAACGGTGAACTTGTGGCCACGCGCACAACGTTCCCTGTCGGTTCTACCCCAGCGAACATAAAGGGTGAGCTGCACACGACTACTATCGTTTCTACATGTACTGAAGGCTGTGGAACCCAGGCGACAAACCCAGCAAACAATCCTGCCTATAGCATCCAACATTTGGGTGGTGGTGCCATTGCTGCGGATCAGCCGGCCCATCCAAACGGAAGTGGAAATACAGAAATTGCAGAAACAAAGGACCAGCAAGGAACGGGCATTTCTCACGTCGCAACGGCAACTGCAACTACTAGAGGGTCAAATGGTTTGCCGAAAACCCTACAAGTCATGTCTGCTGGACCCAGAGTCTCAGACAAGCCTGCTACCACGGCGAGTATTTCAGTCTATGGCGGCAGTGGATCTGTTTCCAGGCCTAGTCTATCATGGACCGCTGTGTTTGCGGTTCTATTACTGGGTATTATGTGAACAGAGCATGCCACCTCTCGCTGCATCTGTTGTTGGTATCGGGGCATATATAAAGTTTTAAACAATTATATGACTTTTAGTACTAGAGCACTTCTTCTAAACGGCTTCACTGGTTATGGATATCAAATTGTTAAGGTAGCATTTTTTTGACATCCGTCAGACGACGAATTATACAAATACTCTTTTGAAGAACTGCGTGCGGAAGTAGACCGTTCGAATTCAACATCGGAGTCGGAGTCTAAATCGGAATTTCTTACGCAAGAAGATATCAACATATACAATACCCTGACACAACAGGTCGTTGCCCTGCAGCCTGCCTCCCAACCTGACATGATTGATGTCTTGGATTGCTACATTATCATCAACGAATATTTCATATCCATCAACAAGGACGGCTGCAAGGTACTGCGTTCTGGTCTTCCCAAAGACAGATATATGCACAAAGAAGAGGCAGACATGCTTAGAAAACTCAAAATTAGACGACTTGCACACCAAATATAGCTCGTCCGATCTTATGCCGTGCTCCTCGACTAAACTGTTTCAGTACATGGAATGTGAGAAGATTCTAGTTATCGAAACAGAAGCAGGCTACCAAATTGCTAAGCGCCACCAAAACGCACAGGCCAAGGAAATGGAAGGCATCTGTTACCGTCCAATGCAAAAGAAGTACAAATATCTGTTCTATGTCGGGACCGAGAATGCCATCGAGATTGTCTGTTTGTTGACGACATGATTACATTGTCGGATAAACTAAAAGATGCAAAGAATTTCATCAATATACTGAAAAGATCCTTTGAAACAAAAGTAATCAAAAACGGTTTCTTAATAAATAGAAAGGCTTCATATGACATTTCAGGCCTAGAAGTTGAATATACGTTTGGAAAGGAACTAAAATTCGGTATGGAAAAGACTTTGACAAAACTTCCAAACCTGGATGTAAAATTGTCCATGGATAAAAAAGTCATCGACGCTCCAGGAATTCCTAACCACTACTTATCAAAACAAGATTTCCGGAGGAACCCAGAAACCGACGATAAGGAAGTAAAATAGCTCCAACGAACTGTTGGCCTATTATCGTATGTCGGATTAAAATACGATTCGATATGTTGTTCTACATCAACATGATGGCACAACACACCTTATTTCCCACTACAGAGGTAAAATGTATGGCTCGACACTTGGTGCAATACTTATGGGATACCAAAGGAAAAATGTTTGTCTGGCATAAAGCCAACAATAAAAAATGAGCTTTCCGCAGTATGCGATGCAGCGTTTGCCAATATGGACGAATT
The DNA here is from genome assembly GCA_030705205.1 of Huiozyma sinensis. Taxonomy (NCBI): domain Eukaryota; kingdom Fungi; phylum Ascomycota; class Saccharomycetes; order Saccharomycetales; family Saccharomycetaceae; genus Huiozyma; species Huiozyma sinensis. The sequence goes on from JANIWX010000015.1 coordinate 152,825, forward strand.
CAAATCCCAAATCGGTTACTTCTACATTCATAATGGAAGAATCATTGCTGGTAAATCGACCAAGGCATCTTTAATATGCACGTCATCCACGGAAGCTGAACTATGCGCAATAAGTGAAGCCTTTCCAGTACTAAATGGTATTGAACTTCTGGTAAAGGAAATCGATACAAAACCCGTCTCCATTTACCTCATTACTGATAGCACAAAGGACAAGAATCAGTATATAGGAACCCAATTCCATATATTATTAGAAAGAACTTTAGGTAGAACGACATGTCTTGGACCAGAGGAACGACAACCAATCCCATGGGATCCTTCGAGAGCTTCGATCAAAACTGATCAATAATTGGTACAAAACCTTCAAGAATACCGTGTTCCGGCTCATTGTCATCGACGAGTTCCACAACTTCGAAACGGAGCTGATCTTTCGCCGTAATACGGTCAGTGCGATCGGCGAGATCAACCTGCGGCAGGCGTGGAAAGTGCTGGTGCTGTCCGGGACCGTTGGTGTCCGCGGCTTTAACCGACCCTTAAAGAGACTAGGCTATGATGTGCCGCTGACAACGGAGGCTGCGCTTGACCTCAAGTACTTCGTTCACAATCTAGTCGATGAGCTTCCCCTGGCTAATTCGGTGAAATGGTTTGACGAGTGTGCATCCTCGAAAAAATGCCTAGAGAAGGTCGTTGCAATGGTGGACAAATTCGTCGCAGAGGAGGAGTCCGCAAAGGTGATCCTGGTGTGCCGCACAAGGGAACATACCCAGATCCTGGCGGTCGAGTTGGCAAAGAACAGGCCGCTCTGCGTCCACGGCGAGCTGACAAGAGCTGCGAAAGAGCAAACAATACGCAGCTTCATCCAAGATCCCGCTCGCAGGGTGCTGATCGGGACAAAGCTCGTTTCGGAGGGTATTGACGTCCAGGGTCTGTTGCTCGTGGTTCTCGTCGATTACCTGCCCTCCATTGGGGAGTATGTGCGGACGGCCAGGTGCTGCCGGCGTACCTCTTCTATCCTGATCTGCAGCAGTTCGAGCTGGCTAAGCAGTAGTATTGTGAGTATTTTTGTATTTTTGTAGCAAAATGTTTATCAGGTTCTTTCGGAGGCCCGGGGAGAAGAGGCGGGGAAGGCGTAACGGAATGTTTAAGTAGAGCAAGAGGCTGGTTTTTTTGATTTGAATGAGACGTCGGTCCGAGACAGGCAGTGCCACAGCAAGAGTCTAGGGGATGGGCTAGCACTGGGCAGAAACGATGAGGCTAACGGGACATCAGAGGTGCTGGATTAGCAAACCCGGGTTGCTAGAGCGAGGGAGTGTTGTTTTGGACGTGGATTTGCTCTTTGATTACTATTGAAGCACGTCTCGTAGTGGAAAACCAATTTATCCGTCCAGATTTCAGCGAGCACGATGGAGAGCGGCGGATCTTTGTTTTTAGATTTGTTCATTGACGACGTGCTGGCGAGATATTACAATAAACGTCGTTGCTGAAGGTGAAGGCATTGCCTGGCGAATCATCCCAGGTTTAAGATTGCATCGCTGGCTTATTAAAGGGCGTATTCAGAGTTGAGGTTGTCATGTTGATACAAGATTGGGGTTTATTATCTTCGTCTGGGAATAACGCAGAAAATGAAGTGTTGAAGACAGATGAAGGGGGGAGAAGATTCGTTGTGAAGAATCAATTTGGAAAGATGGGTTGAATCAGGATATATCGGGGAAGATAGATGGTATCAAGGGACGTACGTTTGCAAGGAAACGGAGAGCGTTGGGAGGCGTTTTGTTAAGTCCGTGCTGAAGGATGTCTCTGCTATTTTTGAGGCTAAAGAGAGAATGACAGGAGATGGCAACGACGGGACAGGATTTAAGAGTCGGTCGTAGATGGAACGGGAATGGTTGATGCTTTATTGGAAATGGACACTTGAAAAGGCTGCATTGGTTACTCTTCATCAGGTTTATTGTTCGTAGATTAGAAAGGACAACGAAGAATGGTAGCAGAGATTGATTGAGGGGGCACTCTTCGTTAATTTGTTTGGTATAGGGTATTTTCAGGAGGTCATCGCATTGATATGGTATAATGAACGAGAGGAAGCGCAGGAGAAGAAGGACCAGCAAATAGTAAAGAAGGATCGAGGAGAGATTGTTGCTTGTCTCGAGGTCATGTTGATTTACTGGTATCTATTTTCTTGAAGATGTTCTAATAGTATGAGAGTATGCCAAGGAAGTGCTAGCAACACGGAATAGCAGAGATGGATTAAGAAAGTACTGGCTAATATCTCAGATGATCTTTCCTCGAGGTCATTGGCCTTCTTGGTCATATAGTAGACAGGATAGCATTTAAGTAACGAAGAACTGGTTGATATATCCCATGGTTCATATTATTTTCTAAAGATTATATTAGGCAGTTGTCGTTGGTCTTCTTGTTAATATAGTGTTAATAGTAGGGTAATACGGAGATAGCAAGGGTATGTTGAGGAAGCACTGGTTAATATCTCCTAAAGTATCTTTCCTTGAGATCCATTGTCGTCGGTCTTCTTGGTCATATTATAATAAAATAACAGTACAGCAATAGGAAGTGTTGGTAACAAAGAGTTACAGTTTAATCATTTAGATTAATGAGGGATTGTTCCTTCGTCTAGGAAAGTATCTTTTCACTAGGCTCCCTTGGTCATAGACGACCGTGCTGCATTCTTACTGAGGGACGAGTTGTCTTGGTCTGTTGGTTTATGATATTTTTACAGTGTAGAGAGAAAGAGCACAACGATTCTTCAGACAATTGCTGATATTAAGGTCTTGGAACTGAGACAGTATCTCGTTGTTGTTTGGAGTGGAAGTAGATACGATATTTTGTATTTTTTTAGAAATAGCGTCTCTTAATTACGTAGAAACAAAAGGACAGTCACCCGTGAAGTGGATGGTATCGAGTAAACAAGGTACTGGTATATGAAGTCAGTCGGTGTTCAGGGCAAAAAATAGTGTTTATATTTGTGACAGTGCCATGAGGAGAGTGATTTCTTGGGGATTGCAGGTGCTAAGGTCTTAGAAGCGGCTTTGACAGTGTATTGGGGCAGTTTTAATTAAGAGAAAGTAGGAAATAGCTGGTGGAATAAGGCGTCCGAAGTATGAGGACAGTGATCTCTCGTGGATTGTAAATAATCAGTAATGTTAAGGTGCCATTGGAGTAAGCAAGGCAGTGGCATCCCGGTGGTATAATATGAAGGCGGTCGGAGAAGAAATGGTCAGAATTCCCCTGGGGTAGATGTGCTGAGGTAAGCGCTTACCCGGATATATGATATTATTATGAGCGTCCGATTGAGGGAGAGAAAGGCGATGGTGGTTTGGAAGTGAGAACCTGTCTGACCGAGTTAGCGCGTGGGCTAGGGTAAGCAGGGTCTGCCGATTCAACTGGGCAAGTTTGGTGCTGATCTGAGCTGAACAAGTGCATAATCCATCGGCGTAAATGTGCTGAGGTAAGCGCTTACCCGGATGTAATTCTGTTTACTGTGAATGTTTACTGTTCGTGGGTGCTTCGTAGAGGGTGTATATATTGTAGAGCAAGGCAAGATAAGTTTTTGCTAGCTGTTGTTTTGTGTTAGTGATTCTACTGGCGCGGTGACAACGTTGTTTGGAATTACCGTAGTCAACTATCGTAAAAAACACTAGCTGGAATGGGAATACTCTCTGGTCGATACTGCCAGTGGCAGATCATTTCTGCTATTAATGCTTTCAGTTTGATCTGGATGTCCCGTTGTGTTACGAGTTGGCTATTGTTGTTAATGTAACAGGTTTATGTTATGACTGGTGCTGTGCCCTGTAGTGATCATACTTCAGTTTACGGGATATTTCCAGGTATTTTGGTTGAAGACGCCTGGGCATTAGTAAACAGAGTGCTGTGGTATATACTGATTACTGGATTCCTGCGTGAGTGATGTTTTCCGTTGATTCAATTGAATAAATAATGGGAGAGTGGTTCTTGACTATGGGACGGATGTTTCTTTCTCATGTCCATATCATGAGGCTGGTGTCTGTCGATAAATAGGCAGAAAGGCATCAAACTGAACCTGTTGAGAAATGACCATGGCCGTATTTGGATCCATTAAAATTAGACCAGGCATTGGGTTATCTGTAGTATAGGTATTCTTTGGGTGTGTATTGATAGTTTATAGATCTATTGGAGTGGACGGTCCAGAAGCAATGGTCAGCTGGATAGGGAGAAACAGACGTATAGTGCTGACGGGCAGTCGAGTTGCCGTCACAGATAATAACAGGTTGAACAGACGGTTAATTATAATTAACCTGAGATGGGAATTGGAAGTATACCGAAGACATACAATTGAAAGCGGCGATGAATGTTGGACAGGAAGAATTCAAAGACGACGGGATTCCAGTGGGGATCTTCTTGGTCGATCCAAGTTTTGTCTTTCTTATACTTTTTTATTCCTGGGCATAGTCCAGTTTACCCTTGCTGTTTAGATGGCTGGACGGTGTTGACAGGAACAACGAGGTGGGGATGACTGTAAAACAGGAAGGGGTTAACGACGACGGGGATTCCAATGGCACCTTTTTGGACCTTTTTGAACGTTCTAAGTTCCGTCTCTCTTATATTGACCCCGGGCATAGTCCAGTTTATCGTCGCTGTTTCGATGACTGGCACAGGGGTATTCATGTTGACAGGGGCAACGAGACGGTACCTGTCATGAAACAGGCTTGGTCGGGTGCCATGGGATGGGCGATGCTGATTTGCTTGCCTTGTTGCTTCTTCTCGACAGGGGGCCTGAGTAGAGAGGAGAGTCTCCCATTCTATCCTAACTTTTATGTCGAAAAGACACACTTTTTTTTTCTGCGGTGTTTTTCCCCTTTTGGACGCGAGAGCGACGGACCGTTTAGGAAAAAATAAAACAATGGAGATGCAGGCATGTTTTTAAAAGGTTAAGAACAATGGATATGCAGGCACGCTTTGGAAAGGCTGAGAACAATATATATGCAGGCAAGTTCCTAAAAGGCTGAGAACAATAGATCTGCAGGCACGTTTTTCCATTGCTAAGAGAGAGCATCGGTATTTATGTTCTGGAGCGTTTTGTGGACGATATTTGTATGGGGAAAAATAATTTCAAGTGGTTTCCTGGGGTAAGCGTACACAATTATGTATTTTTTGTATGTTAAGTGGGTTCTCCATACTAATTGTATGTTAAGTGATTATGGGTTGCATGTTAAGTGGAGCAAAATTGTATGTTAAGTGGGTTCTCCTGTTTAGGGCTGTTCTGGAAGACGTTAAGGTGGGTTCTAGGAGACGTTTATTCGCTGATTCGAATGGTATACTAACCACTCCGATTGGACGACGGGAAGGTACCGATTTTGTAATTTCAAATATGTGTTTTTTTTAGTATTTTTAAATAGCTTACAGTGA